>CAWUFW010020774.1:0-141149 GCA_963921515.1 Calotriton arnoldi
TTGTGGGTGACCTTGGCTTCTTCATTGGTGTGTGACTGTGGCTGGGATCCCATTGGTCGGTGTGGTATTGCCGTCATGTCCATGTACAGCGTAGTGTGCAGTGTGTCAGACATTCAGGAGTCTTGTTGAGTGTCCATGTGTGATGTGTTTCTACACCTTGGTTCCCACCCACCACCCTGGAATAGTCATGGGTGCATGTGCAATGTCACCAGTGCATGTGTACTTCACTGCTGCACATTGTTGGAGGTCGAGGGGTGTGGTGTTGAGTGTGTGCAGATGAGAGTTGTTGCCCGGCTAGGCCCCTGCCTCCATGTTGGCCTTGGCTTACTGGCCATGCTGATTGATTTGTGCTTGTGTAGGTGTGATGGTAGTTTGTTGCTCAGGACACCTGACTGTGGTTCATAGTGTGAACGACATTTAGCTTTGTCATCACAGTGGTATTTTTCTTCAGCCCAGGGTCACCACATTGTGGGGGCCCTGGGGGTGGTGCTGTGGTGTGTCTGTGACTTGCTGTGTCAGTTGTTGTTCCTACGTGCCTGTGTGACATGTGTGTTTTGTGCTCCCTCTCACCTGACAATGCCTGCTTGCCCACATAGGGGATTTGGATCCATGAGTTACCTTAGTGTGGCAGTGTATGCACATCTGTATGATTGGTATTCAGCTCTCCTCATGTGTTGTGTGGTTGCCTGGGGACACTGGCACCCCCACCCCTCACCTGCTGTGTATGATGACAGTGTTGGTCTGCCTGTTTGTGTTTGTGCATCTGCACCACTGCATTGGCATATCTTGGGTGTGCCATTGGCTGTATGTTGTTTGGTGTGTTTCCCCTGCTGTCCCTGGGACTCCTAGGTCATCGGTCAGCACAGTGATCATGGTTTGTGTGTCCCATTGCTGCCATGGTATGGTATCTGTTCACCTCACATCTGCTGTCTCCACAGGGTATCTGCATTTGTGTGCCCATTGGTGCAAATATGTGGTTCTGCATTCTGATGGTCACTTCTGTCATTGTGTCATTGATGACTGTTGACGGTCTCAGCCCCCATGGGTGTTGTTTGTCTGCACATGGCCAAAGGAATGTTTCATTTGCACTGCAGTATTTGGCTCCCCCAATTTATGTTGCAATGGGACACATACACTACTTTGCCACAGATGAGTTTTTGGTTCTGTGAGCAGGAATGATCCATGCAGTTTGGCAGTTGCAGCTCTTTCTTTGTCAACAATTACCTTTTGGTCACTGTGATGATGAGGGTGTAGACCCCATTGCCACAATGGTCAAAATGTGCTTCAGCTATGGACCCCACACTTGCCTTTTGGTCACTGTGATGATGGGGGTTTGGACCCCATTGCCACAATGGTCAAAATGTGCTTCAGCTATGGACCCCACACTTGCCTTTTGGTCACTGTGATGATGGGGGTTTGGACCCCATTGCCACAATGGTCAAAATGTGCTTCAGCTATGGACCCCACACTTACCTTTTGGTCACTGTGATGATGGGGGTTTAGGCCCCATTGCCACAATGGTCATGGGCTGCTTGCATTGTGGGTGCCACACACATATATGTGTGGCACATGTGCTAGGGGGTCACATTGTATGTTGAAAGTCATGTTCGGTGTTGTAGGCATTTGACACAGCCTACACACGCTTGTCATGGTGGTGGGGGGATGTCTTAATCTTGCATTCCCTAGGTTGTGGTGTGCTTGTTGTGTCATGCATTGTCCATCCTATGAGTGGGGGTGGTAGTAGTGGTAGGCATCCAGCCCCCTGGCTAAGGGTGGTAGTAGTGGTAGGCATCCAGCCCCCCTGGCTAAGGGTGGTAGTAGTGGTGGGCATCCTGCCCCCTGGCTAAGGGTGGTAGTAGTGGTAGGCATCCTGCCCCCTGGCTAAGGGTGGTAGTAGTGGTAGGCATCCTGCCACCCTGGCTAAGGGTGGTAGTAGTGGTAGGCATCCTGCCACCCCTGGGTGAGGGTGGTAGTAGTGGTAGGCATCCAGCCCCCCTGGGTGAGGGTGGTAGTAGTGGTGGGCATCCTGCCCCCTGGCTAAGGGTGGTAGTAGTGGTAGGCATCCAGCCCCCTGGCTAAGGGTGGTAGTAGTGGTGGGCATCCTGCCCCCTGGCTAAGGGTGGTAGTAGTGGTAGGCATCCTGCCCCCTGGCTAAGGGTGGTAGTAGTGGTAGGCATCCTGCCACCCTGGCTAAGGGTGGTAGTAGTGGTAGGCATCCTGCCCCCGTGGGTGAGGGTGGTAGTAGTGGTGGGCATCCTGCCCCCTGGCTAAGGGTGGTAGTAGTGGTAGGCATCCAGCCCCCTGGGTTGGGGTGGTAGTAGTGGTAGGCATCCTGCCCCCTGGCTAAGGGTGGTAGTAGTGGTAGGCATCCTGCCCCCTGGCTAAGGGTGGTAGTAGTGGTAGGCATCCTGCCACCCTGGCTAAGGGTGGTAGTAGTGGTAGGCATCCTGCCCCCTGGCTAAGGGTGGTAGTAGTGGTAGGCATCCTGCCCCCTGGGTGAGGGTGGTAGTAGTTGTGGGCATCCTGCCCCCTGGCTAAGGGTGGTAGTAGTGGTAGGCATCCAGCCCCCTGGGTTGGGGTGGTAGTAGTGGTAGGCATCCAGCCCCCCTGGCTAAGGGTGGTAGTAGTGGTAGGCATCCTGCCCCCTGGGTGAGGGTGGTAGTAGTGGTAGGCATCCAGCCCCCTGGCTAAGGGTGGTAGTAGTGGTAGGCATCCTGCCCCCTGGGTGAGGGTGGTAGTAGTGGTAGGCATCCTGCCCCCCTGGGTGAGGGTGGTAGTAGTGGTAGGCATCCAGCCCCCTGGGTGAGGGTGGTAGTAGTGGTGGGCATCCTGCCCCCTGGCTAAGGGTGGTAGTAGTGGTAGGCATCCAGCCCCCCTGGCTAAGGGTGGTAGTAGTGGTAGGCATCCAGCCGCCCCTGGGTTGGGGTGGTAGTAGTGGTAGGCATCCTGCCCCCTGGCTAAGGGTGGTAGTAGTGGTAGGCATCCTGCCACCCTGGCTAAGGGTGGTAGTAGTGGTAGAGCATCCTGCCCCCCTGGGTGAGGGTGGTAGTAGTTGTGGGCATCCTGCCCCCTGGCTAAGGGTGGTAGTAGTGGTAGGCATCCTGCCACCCTGGCTAAGGGTGGTAGTAGTGGTAGGCATCCTGCCCCCCTGGGTGAGGGTGGTAGTAGTTGTGGGCATCCTGCCCCCTGGCTAAGGGTGGTAGTAGTGGTAGGCATCCAGCCCCCTGGGTGAGGGTGGTAGTAGTGGTAGGCATCCTGCCACCCCTGGGTGAGGGTGGTAGTAGTGGTAGGCATCCAGCCCCCCTGGGTGAGGGTGGTAGTAGTGGTGGGCATCCTGCCCCCTGGCTAAGGGTGGTAGTAGTGGTAGGCATCCAGCCCCCTGGCTAAGGGTGGTAGTAGTGGTGGGCATCCTGCCCCCTGGCTAAGGGTGGTAGTAGTGGTAGGCATCCTGCCCCCTGGCTAAGGGTGGTAGTAGTGGTAGGCATCCTGCCACCCTGGCTAAGGGTGGTAGTAGTGGTAGGCATCCTGCCCCCCTGGGTGAGGGTGGTAGTAGTGGTAGGCATCCTGCCCCCCTGGTTGAGGGTGGTTGGCATCCAGCCCCCTGGGTTGGGGTGGTGGCGCGCATTCAGGCCCCTGTGTGCATATGTGGCATTGGTGATGGGCATCCCGCCCCTATGGTGCTGCTGTTGCAAGTATATTCAGATTCCCAGTGTATGTGTGTGATGTGTCGTGTACGTGTTGTATGTGTTTTGTGGTTGGTGTCTGACTTACCTTCTGCGCCGTACGCGTCCGTGCCTGTTCCGGTAGTAGATGTAGAATATTGGTATGATCGGGACGAAGGGATTCATGGTTGGTTCGTGTCGTTCGTCCTTCTCGTTGCTTCGCGTCGTCCTCGTCGCTTGGCTTCGTCCTCGTCGCTCGCTTCGTCCTCGTCGCTTCGCGTCGTCCTCGTCTGTGCTGTGTTCGTCTCGTAGCCGTGGATCGTGTTGTGGCGCGATTCGGAGCTTATGTGCGCCTCTCCCGGATGCTTTGACGTGCCGTGCGTAGCGACGGGTTCGGCGCGTACGGAAAGCGCATCGTACTTGTCCGGCCGGACGGGGCTGCATTTTCCCTTCCGTGCGACTCGATTCGGCGTTTCCGGATTCGCCTCGGTCGGAGAACAGGACCTGGTTTGGGTGAGTACGGCTCGGCCGGAATTTTTGCTGTTGTGCGCATCGTACTTGCTCGTTCGGTGTGCTGTACGGATCGGTCGGGAAACTGGCTTTCGCATGGCTTTTTTCCCGACCGAATGGTATTGGGTGCGCCTCCGACCGAGATCGGAATCGGCCCCTAAGTTCTGGCCAAAGTCTGCCAATCGCCGCATGGCACAATTTTTCTCCCACAAGGCTCCAGAAAATGCAAGCTGGTGAGCGTGAGTAAGATTTGGCATCCCCTAGTGCAATTTTGTAACGTGGTCGGTCACAGGAGGTCGCTGGCAGTTGTGGTCAAAGGGCTGCCATTTGAATAGATTTGCTGCTGCTTGAGTCAATTTTCTACTCTAGCAACAGCAAAATCAATACGAATGGCCTTGCGCTCTTGCTCAATGCATGGTGCAGTTTTTGCTTATTTTCAGCGCTGCTTATGCTATTGGTGCTAAATTGTAGCGCAAGCTGCATATTTCCTGCCCGTTGGTGGAACTCCGCGGAGTTTAACAAATTGTTTAGTAACTGTGGAATTCTGCAGACTGAAAATCCGTGAGTTCTGCACAGCCCTTGTTTTACGCCTGTTTTGGCTCAGATTTCTTTTCCATAAAAGTTATATAAAATCTTCTTTATCAATTAAATAAAAAATAAGTTTGAATATTTTTTCCTAGTGATTTCCCTGATGAAGATATACATTTAGGGTTCTTGTTCTTAGACAAGCCTGTTCATGGATAATCTAACTGAACCTACAGTTTTTTGGACATTTAGAGCCTGATTACCATGCCTGTTGGACCGACCTCCAACCGCCATCTTTGCAGGCCCTTTCCGACCCCTGAGGCTGGGAAGTTTTCCCCCACTGTATTACTGTGCTACCGCAGAGTTTGCATCTACAGCAGAGCACATATTCCTGAATATAACATTGCAAATGCATACAATGCATGCAAAATGCTTACAAAATCACAGAAAACATGAGAATTGTACACGCATGCATTACATACGTGGGGAGATGCCTTGTGCACCATGTATCACATTGCTAGAGTGTGGTGGAATGTGCACAGTCCAGTCAGTGGGGATACATACCGTATAAGGACTTACCTGAATTCCGGCGCCCACAGGATCGTAGTCATCAGGGTGCAGCTACTCAGGTGTAGGGAGTCCTGGTGCAGACTGCTGGAGAGAAGCAGATTTGGGTGAATATGAACCCCAAATCCATTGTTTCAGATGACTCGAGGCAGTCGGTTGACCCGCTCCAGTCAAGTCATTAGAAACCAACATCGTAATCAGGATGGCGGTCGGAGATCCCTGCAATGCCCTATGGATGCTGTTTTTTTGCCGACTGCCATATTGGCGGTCGGAGAAAGGATCTCGGAGTCGGTGGTCTTTCAGCGGTTAGTCCGAGTACAGGATGCATGCATCTTAATCCAGTGGTCAGATCAGCCGCTTTCAACAAGACTGTCACGTAGTCCAGGCGGCCATTGTCATTTTCCCTATGTTAGCATGAGCCCGTGGCAGACTGTCTTCTGCTTTGCACACGTTACTATACTAACGTATTATGATATGTGCCATTCTGCAACTTTCACAAAGAACATACTGTTGTTTTTGCGTTCTGTTCTTTCCTGGGATTTAGTCTGAACATTGCTGACAAGGTCGAACAACAATGCCCCTTGTTATTTTGTTCTTGTCAAGCCCTAGCACCCAGACAAAACATGCAGATGCAGCTGTTGTTTGGGAACATGTTCTTTGGTCATATAGATATACATGGGTGGGTGACACTCACTTGGAGAGGGATCTTTCCAGAGAAGGGAGCGTGGCAGCACCTGTGATATAGATCTTCCATGTATAGACTGAGGTACGGGGTCTGCTACGAACACCCACAGATCTTCTAATATGTAATAATTTTGCTTCCGTAGAAGGGGAGGGAGATTAGGCTACACTGTTATATACAATGACAGCACCTTTTATGATTCACGGACTACTTGCTATCCTAACCGTATTTGTGTTTGTGTATGCGTGCATTTTTCTACTTCTTTTGGCACAAATACTGAATACTAGAGCACGTTAGTTAAAATAAACATTTTAAACTTTTCTCGTGTCTTTGTCAAATCTTATTGTGGACTGGTAGGTGAGTGAGAGCAAATGGGTGTGACCTACAATCGCAAATCCTGAGAGAGTCGGGTGTGTTGTGTTCTGGGGTGTCTAATCACTGGCTCTTCTGTGAGTGAGTAGGAGGGCAAGTGAGACACTATAGCTAGTCGGGCCCCGGGCTCATAGATACTCAGGTGGTAGGATGACTCAGTCCCTGCCTACTAAGGTTCCTTGATCCCAAGCAGAGTTCTGTGACTCCGTAGAATCCCTGCAACATGGCGCTGCCAACGTTTGGTATGGTACTTATTCATGGGACCCCTGAGTAGCGCTTGTGCTGGTCCAAAATACCCTCACACTGGTTCCCGGAGATGTCTGTTGTGAGAGGGCTTTGCCTCCTAAGTTGGTAGGGTACACCTATTGCTGTAGGTTTATTCAAGTTTGAATTCTGTAAAGGTTTTTGTGCTACCAATAGATGCCTTTTTTGCTTTTCATTATGGCACAACCGGTCGCAATTCCAGCACATTGCCACGCTGTGGTTACACAACATATGTTACAGAATGGAGTCCCCAATACTGTTGTATTTGTAGTTGAAGCGGATCCAGCTTACCGCTTCGAGGTTTTTTATTCCTGGGTTACGTTTCCCGCAGTGGATGCTAATTACAATTCCTTTCATGCTTATACGCTGAGGATGTTCCGGCAGCATATCATCCTTACGCAGTGGTTGAAGTGGCTCTTACTGCCCCAGAGCACCCAGATTTGGTTTAATGGCGCCCTTCCCCTCACTCTTTCATTCGTTCGAATGGGCCTCTTAAGTATTGACGGGGCCACATGGCCTGTATTGGCCCGGTTTACGCCGCATCCCAATTATCTTAATGCTAATTTAGTGGAGGTTTGTTTACTGTATGGACAGGTATGTCTTCTGTATGGACGCCTGATTCAGTTTATTTCACGTGCCTTTTTGGTGATTCAACCTGGGGCTCCACCTCTGGTTCAGGTGCATAGTGGGGCCCTTGTAATTAGCCCTGTTCTTATTAATTTGGTAATGGTCAAATATCCTCAGGCTCGTGAGAACCTTCCATTTTGGATTGCTCAGAAGATTGAACAGCTTGATGCTGTTGTCCCTCACACTGACCTGTTGAGAAACACAGGATCCTTACTATGTCTTTCCTCACACTGGTCCTGTTGAGAAACAAAGGATACTTGCTATGTGTTTACCAAGTGGTCTGATTCCTCCTTTGGAAGAACGCAACACCTGGGGGACGGTGTTTGCCTTGATGTATACACTTGTTTTGGCAGCCCCTCCATGAGCATCCTTCTGAGCATTTTAAAACAAGTACAGAATGAACACAGGGCAGGTCCTGCCCTTGATTTGGGGATGAAACTTGTGGGTTTTTTTCCAGCTGTCTCTGAAATGATTCTTCCTAATATTAAGAGTGAGGCAGTTTGCCTTCAAGTTCGCCAACGCCTTTTGGCGGGGCTGACATTGATCGGGAACGTCAGTTGCCGATTATTATTGCTGATGTTTATACATCCTTGGGTCGCAATAATTTGGGAGTCAGACCTTCCACCCAGTCCCAGAGAAAACCACCTCCTCAGAAGGAAGGGCATCCTGTCTTTCCTAAGAAGACATGGGACAAAAATAAACAGCAACAGAAGCCTATGTCTCGTGTTGGTTCACCACCACCTGACGATTCTGAGCGTAGATATGAATTACGTGATCGCTCTAAAATTAAAACTCCTGAGAGGTTTCAGGTTCCTGATCCTCATTCTCCTCGTTCCTTTCAGGAATCGTTGGATCAACAATTTGGCGGAGGAAGACGTCAGGATAGCAGACAAGAAAAGTCTGCGCAACCTAGGCAGGACCCGCAGGGCCAGTTTGATGTGAAAGTCAAATAGGAGGACCCACCTCCATATCGAGCCCCATTTCAGTAGATAAAAGTTGCCGCTTTGACAGAAAAATATGCCCCAGATGGTGAGAACCCTCCTCCTGGACAGTGGTTGGGTGGTGACTCTCCTCGACAGCGCAGCGGAAGTTACCGTAGTGCGGCAGACACTACACCAGTTTCTGGATGCGAAAGCAACTGACACATTTGTAACTGTCGAAACCACGAATACCCACGTAGCTCCCTGTGATAGTTTTTATCATGTAGACCTTCAGATTGAGGGTGACATTAAGCGCACCATAAATGCTATTTTTTCGGACAACTTAACATCTTCTTATGACATTTTACTAGCGGCTGTGGACTAACCTCCCACGTTTGTTCCTGCTTGTCCTCGTGGCGAGGAGGTGATAATTCCTTCCTTTTCGCAATATGTCCCCAATGAAACTAAGCATGCAAATACTTCGGAGTGGGCTCTTGCCTTAGCTCCTGCCTTATACCACAACCAGGCAGGTTGGGATAAGGATTCACCTTTTCATGTTGAGCCTGCTCGCTCTACTCCTCAGCCGCAACCTCAATATCCAATTAAACGTGATGTGAAAGCATCCTTTAAGTAAATTCTCACTCAATTGGAATATCAGGGAGTGATTGAACCCTGTGTTTCTGCGATGAATGATCCTCTTTTTCTGATTTTAAAACCAAATGGTTCATATCGCATTGTGTTTGAATAGTCATACACGTACCTTTGCTGTACAGAAAATGCATGGTACAGCACTAATCAATAAGATTGTGCGTAAAAAGTTTAAAACCACTTTGCATATTTCAAATGGATTTTTAGTCACAATTTGGCTCCCGAGAGCCGTGACTTATCCGCATTCAGCACCCTCGGCTCTCAGAAGCGCTATGCGATATTGCCTATGGGGTATAAGAATAGCCCCAGGGTTTTTGTGGCATGTATAGTGGACCTTTTAAATGAAACTGGCCCTGATGCTTTCTCATATGTCGAAGACATTTACCTGACAGATGATGAACTAAATCCACATTTTGCGTGAGTGGATCACATCAACACTCGTTTTGCAACCTTAGGGAACAAATTCAATTTTGTAAAATCGCATCCAGCCTTTTTGGCCATTCTTTTTCTAGGCTTTAAACTTACAAATGAGATTAGGGGTTTGGCATTTCACTTTTTGGAGATGTGTGCTCAATTGCAACCTACATCTACCCGTGTGAAATTTCAGTCTCTGCTCATTTTTTAAAATTTTGGCAGAACTTACATTACTGACCATGCTCACCGTATCAAGCCACTCTACGCATTGATACACTCTTCCTTTACCGCTTGCTCTTGGATGTAGGAGCACACCACAGTGTTGTGCACATTACAATCAGGCTTGCTTGCAACACAATATTTACAAACTAGATTGAATACTACCAATTTAGTGATCAGGATTCTACCTGGAGCAATCGGTTTCACTTACGTGACTTTTAATGAGGGTGACACAGTTCCTATTGCCTACAAATCGCATCTGTATACTCTTGCAGAGTTGCGTTTTTCTCCCACTGAGAAAATTCTTACTGCTGTGCAGATGGCGATTCTGAAAGAACGCCCTCTTCCACAAGGCAAACACAATTTTGTTGTTTCTCCAGTGCCTGTCTAAGAGGCTAAAGCCCTACATCCTCATTGGATACAATGGGCTAAGTCCCTGACATTGGCTGATTTCAATTTTGTTTTTGACCTGTCGTTACAAACTCAAGAGTTTCTTCAGTATGAACATGTTCACCCTCTCCCTTTGACGGTTCTTCCTCTTGATCAGTACAAATGCATCATTTACATGGATGGTTCAGCTCAACCAGCCATTGGTTCTAAACAAGCTTATTCAGCAGCTTGTGCTATTATAGTAGGTGCAATGGTGGATGGAGTTTTTTGTTCTACTTTGGTTGACACACAGTAGCTTGGGGACTGCACGGCCCAGTTGGCTGAGTTACAAACTCTACTCTTAGCCCTTGAGTTTGCTGATCCAGAGTTACCCACCCTAGTTGTGAGTGACTCTTTTTATTGTGTACAGTCTTTTAATGACAATTTGTTTTCCTGGAAACAGAATGATTTTCAAAGTTCTAAAGTTAGCACAAACAAGCATAAAACGCTTTGGATCCAAGTGGCAGCTCTGAAAGACCGTTTGCCACTTACACATGTCGTCCATACATTAGGACTTCAACGTTCGGGAGCGCGCACTGTTTGTAATTCAATGGCTGATGAGGCAGCCAAATCTGGAGTGGCCACAGTTAAAGTAGCAATCACTAGGTCCATGAATAAAATTGACGATTTCATTCTAGTGGCTATAGCCGCAGCTAGGGACGGTACTCCTTTTCTCCAGGGTTTCCCTTCCCGTTATACTTATCAAATGACTACTGAGAAAATACCTTTTGTGACAATTCCTACAGTGGGTGATCATTTGATTCCCAACGATGATCGCAAACTATCGCTCATTGTGGCCGCCCATGAAGGTTTGGCTTCTGCTCATACAGGAGTGGTGGCTACAGTTTCTCTTTTACAACAACGCTACTGGTGGCGCGATTTATACCAGCTGACCCGTGAATATGTGCTTTGTTGTGATGTTTGTCAACAAATTAAGAGTTCTACTGTGTCACATCCACCTCAGACTCATCTTTTCATTTGTAACCATCAATTTGGGTGTATTGATCTTGATCATTGTGGTCCATTAACATCCAATAACGCTTTCAAATATATTTTGGTTGCAGTGGATTCAAGCACTAGGTTCCTCTGGATTTAGTCACAACGCTCTGCTGACGCTCGTACTGTTATAAAGGATTTGCATGTCTTTGTCTGGACTTATGCCTGTGGCACTTTTCATTCAGACCAAGGTCCGGCTTTTGCCTCTAAGGCTTACCATGATTCAATGAAGTTCATGGGAGTGAAGGTGCATTTCTCGTCTCCATAAAGGCCTGTGAGCAATTCTGTTGTGCAGCGGATGAACCGTGACTTAAAGCAGTCTTTAACAGCAAGGGTATTAGGTACGGGTAGCTCACCTTTATAAGGTTCAATGTGCTCTTAATAATCTCCCAAGAAGATCTCTGGGTGGGCGGACCCCGTACGAAATGCTCTTTGGCATTAATATATTTGCACCCAACCTTGATGTTCTAGACGTTGTGGTGGCTGTCGCAAAATTTGACATAGATAACCACAGTGCTGTATTAAAGGATCTACAAAAGAGTTGTGATGCTCTGGAAAAAACCCATTTGCCTTCAACTTCACTGGCGGATGTAGCAGTTCTGATTCCTGTCTCTGGCTGGCTCCCTAAAGTTAGTGATCTGGTTCGTGAAAAGGTAGCGATCAAGAAAGAATTTGGTCCCTCGTATCGTGCTCCTGTCCCAGTGCTTGGTCTTTAGGGCACCAATCTGTGATTTTACCTTCACTACCAGGATACAAAGAGAATCGCTTCGTCTCTATTGAACATGTCAAGTTACACCACATGGCCAATTCTAAATAGTATGCCTAGGAGTGTCCCACAACAGGATACCTCTTTACAGCCTGTGAGCCTCGTTCGTTCTGATTCTCCCCGGCTGCCAGAGGGGGATGTCGAGTCTTCAGTTGCCCAATTATCAGTTTTACCTTCCACGCATTCTACAATGTAAATCGCTTCTGATCCACCTGTTGAGAGCCCTGTGGACCTGCAAGCATTTGTTCTGGGTCCAGACTCTCAACCTCCGCTGTTTCAGCTGAGCTCTTCTGGTTACTATATTGATCAAGACACTTTTTCTTCGAACAGTTCTTCTCTGTCTACAGTCGTCTCCCCAACTCCGGCAAGTATTTGTGTTCTTATCTCTTGGATGAAGCGCACTTATCTGATTCCCCCTTGGACATATGTCGGGATCATGTTTTCCATGGTGTTCCTGTTCATGTGGATTGGGTTAGTGATTGTTTTGTTCCGTCTAATTAATGGCCACTATCTTCCGGAGCGCTCTACAGTGAAATCGGTCGATGGTGTGTTGGCCCCACATTCCTCCTCAGATAAAATGAAGCGAGACCAGTCCCTTGTTAGTATTTCAGCGGTCTCAGTCACTGATGGAATTGTGTGGGATTAAGTACAATTCGATGTATATGGTCCTACGGAGACCCTACAGATACCATATGTATTCTGTGTTTCTATTGAGTGAAGTAATTATGCCTGGGTTACAATCAGATGATTGGGATGTCAATGCTGTAAATTATTTGTTTGCTGAGTTGCAATATTATACTGTCTTTGATACAGAAGATTTATATTTGAATTCTGCTAACTATGCAGAGTTATTTTGTTACCAACATTATAGACATCATTTTCAACACAGAACTAGTGGCCAGCGGCCCCTTTTTAATTATACTCAATGGGAACACTGCCCTACTCCATCTCAGGGGAGATCAAATGCACAGAGGCGGAAATACACTTACTTTACAGTCATAACGTTTGGAACACGAATGTATTACTTTAAATTGGTTTCCACTCCTTCAAAAAAAATATATGCTCACCCAAACTAAGTTAATCTACTCCTCTTCTTTTATTGAGAATGTGGCACTGAAAGGAAATGATTATTGGAGAGATAAAATTGATTTAAAATCAGTATGGGGCACTAAGTCTTGGCAAGTGCAAGGCACTGAGGGCCAGATTTACGAACATTCACTTTTGCAAGTCGCAAATTGCTTTGAATTGCGACTTGCAAAAGTGAATGTACAACAGTGTCTCAGACACTGTCTGCGATTCCCAATGGGGTCGCAAATTGCATGCCTCATTACTATTCATGAGGCAGTCGCAATTTGTGAGCCCATTGGGAATGGCTAGCACTCACAGGGATGGTGGCCTGTTGGGGTCAGCAGACCACCATGTCTGTGACTGCTTTTTTAATAAAGCAGTTTATTTTTTAGATGCAGCCCGTTTTCCTTAAAGGAAAACGGGATGCATTTAAAAAAGAAAAATGAAACTTTTCAGTTTCATTTTATAAGGGCAGGCAGTGGCCCCTGGGACCACTGCATGCTCTTAAAAAATATTTTCGCACCCATTCCCAAAGGGTGGTGAACTGCGAGTGTTGAGCGACTGCAAAAGCGGTTGCAAAACAATCACACATTGCAGTCAGACTCGCTATTAGGAAGGGACGCCCTTGGTACGCCCCTTCCTAAATGCGAGCCGCAAACCATATTTTGCGAGTCGCTAATAGGTTAGCAACTCGCAAAATATGGTTTGTACATGGGGCGGACCAATTTTGCGGTCAAAAACGGGCCGAGTTCCCAATTGCGACCACAAAAAATAGTTGTGCATCTGCCCCTGAGTCCTTTTCCTGTGCATGTCTAATACCGACCCAAATTATCTTTCTCAATTACACAGTCAAACAAACTACTTGTCTGGGATTGGCTAAAATTAAAGAATTGAATATTCCAGCTATTCCATCACTAGCTCTTTATGATAACTGGCAGCCTTATACAAATTATACTGAAGATCAACTAAATTGCATGTTAATATATGGGACGTTTAATTCCTGTATGATGAATGCACCTGGGTGGGCGTTGTGGTCAATAGACACGAATGTTTGTCATTCGCATTTCATGAATAACACTTCAGGGTTTACACTACATTAACCTGATCCAAGCTTCCCCCAGACCTCCAATTCCTAATATTGTCACCACTTATTCTGTCGGTAAATTATGTCAACAATGGTTATGACATTCCACACTGTCGTCTGTGAAACATCTTTCTCTTTTGTCTGGAGACATAAACCTTGCTGACTTCCTTTTGGGTCCCCTCGTGCAGAGAGCTTTATGTAAGCCGCGTACAATTAATTTTGGAAATTGTCACTAATGGAAGCTGCCGTACGTTCACAACACATAGACCAGGACAATCTGGATAAAGTCCTTGCCATTGTCAATAACAGTATTAACACATTGTCATCTCATATTTATACGTTAGACCACATTGTATCTTCTGTTATTGATATTGTACAAAATGAAGTGTATACATTATATCATGGTCAACATCACCTTAGGTCAGTTATGCAATTTGATTGGACACTACAAATGCTTAAAAACAGGCACGTTCCCTGGGATTACCTGAATGCAAGTGCATTGTTTTTGCCTTTTAATTTAACAAGTAAACAACAATCAATGGTCATGAAAGATGCTACATATACTATGCTTCATATAGAAAAACTAGATCAACTACCGTTTACTATAGTCGAAACCCATTCTGCTGTTTGGTTAATAGATGGAGTCATTTCATTGCCCATCTCTATGTTTCCGATCACTGCCTGCATGAAACACTTTCCCCTTGGTAGATATGAGCCCCTTGGGAGCAGTTACATACATGAGTTATGGTCTCTACCGTATACATATCGCTGTCAATGAGCCGATAGAAAAGTTTTTCTAACTGGGGAAGAATGTGAGTCTACTGTCGGACATTCCCTTGTCTGTCAACAAGTGAAACTGTACAGCGCTTGTAATGTTTCTGCCCCTAATTTGGCTTGTTTTCTGAAAGGAACTCCTGTTCCCGCTATTATTCCTACTCTCACATTGCTTTCCAATGGCAGTTATTCTCGTCCTTAATAATCAGGACTGCTGTGGTCTGCGGGCTGGAATCCCGTATGTAGTGACTGTTTCCCAGCTAGTTACCTGTTGCAACAACGTACTGTTTCCCCCTCCACATGGGAGTGTAGATAGTTCATTGTGGCCTTCCATTCCAACCTTGAAAACAGATTTCAATAAGCTAGGCTATTGTTTCAACAAGAAGTGGCCCTCATGTCAGCTCGTGAGACCTTCGAATTGCAGGTGGCGAGCACGTCCAGTGAACTACAATCACTGTTAAACACGAGTCTCCCCCTCCATTTTGGGAAATTAATATATCAAATATTTAATGCATCTGATACAACAGGCCAAGCCCACTTTTTTAAACTTGTGGGCTCTGGCCTCGTTTCTTCTTTCCAAACAATTGTTGGAGTAATCCCCGCTTTTATACATTCTATTTTTTCCAGCGTGTTCGGTGGGTTCCCATTGTTGCTCGTCTTGATTTGTAGAATCGTTGTCCTTTCCTTCTGTTCCACAAAGGCTGCTCGATCTATGGTTCTGCCCGGACAGGAACAGCTGCAGCTGTACCATGAGCGAATGCGTCAGCTCTTTGGATTACTGCCACTTAAGGCTTTGGATGTCGATTTTTGTCTGACCTTCCGCTACTTCACCTGTGTGCTACCTGTCTTCTACTGCATCCAGTGCCCCTTCCAGTGAGCCCTGGATGTTTACCTGGCTACACCATCACACACTGCCCTGGATTATGATCTGTTGATGGGTCCGTTGATGTCCCATAACCAGGACTATTCCTTGGATATGCGGCTTGTGTATTACCCATCATTGGGGCTAGTGGACGAAGCGGCTTCCTGTGCAGGTGCACAACGAGTCTTGGATCTCAGTTTTATTGAAATCGACACAAGTACTCCTTGGTTGGTCCTGGTAACAACTGGATATGAGGAACACATCTGTTCTTTTGACTTGCTCAATTGGATGACTGTGCTTTTTACTTTGGAAGGTTTGGAAGGTTCTGATGCCTTACTAGAGTTGATGGCGTTCCACTTGCATCCTACCTGTTGGGTCCTGATGACACGCTGTAATTGAATATATTTTTGTGTACAATACATTCTCCTTCCTGTTTATTCGGATGTCTTCTGTCATGGACAGTCGCCAAATGCGCTTTGGTTCTGCTTACCTCTGATTTCTGTAGCAATTACGTGCTACTTGCCTGACCAAGGGGAGGGTGTCACGTGGTCCAGGTGGCCATTGTCGTTTTCCCTATGTTAGCAAGAGCCCGTGGCAGGCTGTCTTCTGTTTTGCACATGTTACTATACAAACGTATGTTGCTATGTACCACTCTGCACCTTTCACAGAGAACATGCTGTTGTTTTTGCATTCTGTTCTTTCCTGGGATTCAGTCTGAACATTGCAGACAAGGTCGAACAACAATGCTCCTTGTTATTTTGTTCTGATCAGGCCCTAGCATCTAGACAAAACATGCAGATGCAGCTGTTGTTTGGGAACGTGTACTTTGGTCATATAGGTATACACAGGTGGGTGACACACACTTGGAGAGGGATCTTTCCAGAGAAGGGAGCGTGACAGCACCTGTGATGTAGATCTTCCATGTATAGACTGAGGTATAGGGTCTGCTACGAACACTATGAGATCTTCTAATATATAATCATTGTGCTTCCGTAGAAGGGGAGGGAGGTTAGGCTACACTTTCGTATATGACAGCACCTTTTATGATTTACAGACTACTTGCTATGCTAACAGTATTTGTGTTAGGCATTTTTCTACTTGTTGTGGCGCGAATACTGCATACTAGAGCACGTTAGTTAAAATAAACATTTTAAACTTTTCTCGTGTCTCTGTCAAATCTTATTGTGGACTGGTACGAGAGTGAGAGAAAAAGGGTGTGACCTACAATCTCAAATCCTGAGAGTGTCTGGTGTGTTGTGTTCTAGGGTGTCTAATCACTGGTTCTTCTGTGAGTGAGTAGGAGGGCAAGTGAGACACTATAGGTAGTCACCTCTACCTCTGCTACGCATACTAAAGGACACACACTGGACCAGGTCTGGACTATGAATCTGGTGGTGTCCACACTTGATATTGTCCCTTGTATTTGGTCGGATCACTATTTAATTAAGTTTAGTATTCTGAATCCTACTATTGATAAAATCCCCATGATGGAGGGAGGATGGGCTAGGAAATGGAACACCATCGATGCAGATGAATTTCACGCTATATTGACAAGCACTATTCCTTCTATTGACCACGATATCAATAGTTATGAGGAATCTATTGCGACGTGGCTGCAGACCACCAGCAATAAAATTGCTCCACTGAAAAAAATTAAATTGGCCCATCGTCATGACGCTCAAAGATGGTTTACCCCTGCACTAAAAACTCAAAAACTTGCTCTTCGTCAGTTAGAAAGGAAGTGGAGACATAATTATTCATTAGAAAGTAAACACTCCTTTGCTACAGCACTAAAAGATTATAAAAAGGCTATTCCAAATGCCAAAGCTGCATACTTCTCATCTAGAATTCTAACTGCCAATAATAAATCAAAAGAAATCTTTTCTATCGTAAACGAACTGACCAACTCAGATAGAGTTTTAGCTAAAATTTCTCCTACTCAGGTGTTTTGTAATTCCCTGAATTATTTTTTATTGATAAGATTTCTACTATTAAGGCTAGTATTCCTCTCCACGCTGCCCAAGAGCGCCCCCTCCTTTGCCGGTGAATGCCCTCTCTATTCAGTATTTCCCAGCCATCAGTACCCAGGCCTTTTATGACCTACTGGGTAAAGTAAAATCGGGTTCTCCCCTGGATTGCTGTCCTCCCCATATTCTGAGAAAGGTCTTCACGGCTCTTCCTGGCCCAGCCCTTGCTTTGTTGAATGAGTCCCTGTCTCAAGGCTGTGTCCCTAATGCCTTTAAAGAGGCGACCGTGGTCCCTCTTTTAAAACAACCTGGGCTAGATCCTCAGTCATTACCAAATTATCGACCTATTTCCCTGCTTCCATATCTGGCTAAGGTCTTGGAGGCTCATGTGGCAAAGTGCCTATCTAATTTTATAGAACAGTCGGACTTTCCTGATTCGTACCAAGCAGGGTTTCGTCCCGCTCACTCCACAGAGACAGTGATACTGGCAGTTCTTGATTCTCTGCGTGAGAAAGCTGATAATGGAGTCCCTCAGGCCCTGGTGCTATTAGATCTGTCAGCCGCCTTTGACACGGTCGACCATGTAATCTTGACTGACCGTGTCAGGGAGGCTGGCATCCAGGGCTCAGCTCTTAGCTGGATAAGTTCTTTTCTTGAGGATCGTTCTCAGGCAGTTCGTATCAATCAGTTCATGGCGCCTAAGCTAAAGACCACATGTGGGGTCCCGTAGGGATCCTCACTTTCACCCCATTTATTCAATCTTTATATGCTCCCCTTGATTCGATCACTGAAGGAAAGGAAAGTCATCACTTTTAATTACGCTGATGACCTACAATTGTTGTTTACCATTGATAATGCTTCACAATCAGCTCTGGAATTTCAGTCGATCATGTTGCATATCCGCCAATGGATGGATTGCAACCATTTAAAACTTAACCCAAGTAAGACCGAACTGGTCTTGACTGGTGGCAGCCAGAATTTTTGGGGCCCACATTTTTGGCCGATGGAACTCGGTCCTTCCCCTACTCCATCCCCTGCTGTTAAGAGCCTTGGGGTCACTATAAACAATGATTTATCATTAAAAACGCAAGTGGGAGCAGTGATCTCTGCCTGCTTCCTCCAGCTGAGGAAGATCAGGAAAATAAGCAGACGTTTGACTCACGCAGCCTTAATACAGGTAGTGATAGCCTTGGTGCTATCACATTTAGATTATGCCAATTCAGTTTATCTTGGCATGCCTTTATACCTTACAAAGAGGTTGCAGTTGGTGCAGAACCAAGCTGCCAGATTGATTTATCGACAACCGAGGTGGCAACATGCCACCCCATTGCTGAAAAAGCTGCACTGGCTTCCGATAACTAAGCGATGTGCTTTTAAGGTAGGGTGTCTAGTGTTTAAATCCTTACATGGTCGGAGCCCAAAATTCATCAACTGCCTCATCTCAAAGTACATTCCTTCACGTGATCTACGTTCTGCTCATCTTCATCTGCTGTCAACCCCCGCTTTTAAGTTGAAGCGTCAAGGAGGCTGCAGGTTTGCCATCTTGGCCCCAAAGCTGTGGAACTCGTTCCCTCCGGAAATCAGAGCATGCACTGACCTGTTGAAATTTAGAAAATCCCTCAAAACCTGGTTATTCACTCAGGCCTATGAATAAGACACATTAGGTCTGGAATACCCGAGACTCACATTGGGTTAGGCACATCTGAGAATCAGCGCCATGAAACCAATTGGTGTACAAGCGCTATACAAATCTTTTATAACATAACATAAAAGTCAATCCCCGGGCTCATGGATACTCAGGTGGTAGGATGACTCAGTCCCTGCCTACTAAGGTTCCATGATCCCAAGCATAGTTCTTTGACTCTGTAGAATCCCTGCAACATGGTGCTGCCAACGTTTGGTATGGTACTTATTTATGGGACCCCTGAGTAGCGCTTGTGCTAGTCCAAAATACCCTCACACCGGTTCCCGGAGATGTCTGTTGTGGGAGGGCTTTGCCTCCTAAGTTGGTAGGGTGCACCTATTGCTGTAGGTTATTCAAGTTTGAATTCTGTATAGATTTTTGACTCTTTTTTGTGCTACCGATAGATCCCTTTTTTGCTTTTCATTATGGCACAACCGGTCGCAATTCCAGCACATTGCCACGCTGTGGTTACACAACATATGTTACAGAATGGAGTCCCCAATACTGGGTCCCCTTTTGTTTTTGTAGTTGAAGCGGATCCAGCTTACCGCTTCGAGGTTTTTTATTTCTGGGTTACGTTTCCCGCAGTGGATGCGAATGACAATTCCTTTCATGCTTATACGCTGCTGATGTTCTGGCAGCATATCGTCCTTACGCAATGGTTGAAGTTGCTCTTACGGCCTCGGAGCACCGGATTTCGTTTAATGGTACCCTTCCCCACACTCTTTCATTCGTTCGAATGGGCTTCTTAAGTATTGATGGGGCCACATGGCCTGTATTGGCCCGGTTTACTCCGCATCCCAATTATCTTAATGCTAATTTAGCGGAGGTTTGTTTACTGTATGGACAGGTATGTCTTCTGTATTGACGCCTGATTCAGTTTATTTCACGTGCCTTTTTGGTGGTTCAGCCTGGGGCTCCGCCTCTGGTGCAGGTGCATGGTGGGGCCCTTGTAATTAGCCCTGTTCTTATTAATTCGGTAATGGACAAACATCCTCAGGCTCGTGAGAACCTTCCATTTTGGATTGCTCAGAAGATTGAACAGCTTGATGCTGTTTTCCCTCACACTGTCCTGTTGAGAAACACAGGATCCTTACTATGTGTTTCCTCACACTGGTCCTGTTGAGAAACAAAGGATACTTGCTATGTGTTTACCAAGTGGTCTGATTCCTCCTTTGGCAGAACGCAACACCTGGGGGACGGTGTTTGCCTTAATGTATACACTTGTTTTGGCAGCCCCTCCATGAGCATCCTTCTGAGCGTTTTAAAACAGTACAGAATGAACACAGGGCAGGTCCTGCCCTGGATTTGGAGATGAAACTTGTGGGGCTTTGTCCAGCTGTCTCTGAAATAATTCTTTCAAATATTAAGGGTGAGGCAGTTTGCATTCAAGTTCGCCAATGCCTTTTCGCGGTGGCTGACTTTGATCGGGAACATCAGTTGCCTATTATTATTGCTGATGCTTATACATCCTTGGGTCGCAATAATTTGGGAGTCAGACCTTCCACCCAGTCCCAAGGAAAACCACCTCCTGAGAAGGAGGGTCATCCTGTCTTTCCTAAGAAGACATGGGACAAAAATAAACAGCAACAGAAGTCTAGGTCTTGTGTTGGTTCACCACCACCTGACGATTCTGAGCGTAGATATGATTTATGTGATCGCTCTAAAATTAAAACTCCTGAGAGGTTTCAGGTTCCTGATCCTCATTCTCCTCGTTCCTTTCAGGAATAGTTGGATCAACAATTTGGCGGAGGAAGACAACAGGATTGCAGACAAGGAAAGTCTGAGCAACCTAGGCGGGACCCGCAGGGCCAGTTCAATGTGAAAGTCAAATGGGAGGAACCACCTCCGTATCGAGCCGCATTTCTGTAGATAAAAGTTGCCGCTTTGACAGCAAAATATGCCCCAGATGGTGAGAACCCTCCTCCTGGACAGTGGTTGGGTGGTGACTCTCCTCGACAGCGCAGCGGAAGTTACCGTAGTGTGGCAGACACTCCACCAGTTTCTGGAGGTGAAAGCGACTGACACATTTGTAACTGTCGAAACCACGAATACCCGCATGGCTCCCCGTGATAGATTTTATCATGTAGACCTTCAGATTGAGGGTGACATTAAGCGCACCATAAATGCTATTTTTTCGGACAACTTAACATCTTCTTATGACATTTTACTAGCGGAGGTGGACTAACCTCCTACGTTTGTTCCTGCTTGTCCTCGTGGCAAGGAGGTGATAATTCTTTCCTTTTTGCAACATGTCCCCAATGAAACTAAGCATGCAAATGCTTCGGAGTGGGCTCTTGCCTTAGCTCCTGCCTTATACCGCAACCAGGCAGGTTGGGATAAGGATTCACCTTTTCATGTTGAGCCTGCTCGCTCTACTCCTCAGCCGCAACCTCAATATCCAATTAAACGTGATGTGAAAGCATCCTTTAAGGAAATTCTCACTCAATTGGAATATCAGGGAGTGATTGAACCCTGTGTTTCTGCGATGAATGATCCTCTTTTTCTGATTTTAAAACCAAATGGTTCATATCGCATTGTTTTGGATTATAGATGTTTGAATAGTCATACACGTACCTTTGCTGTACAGAAAATGCATGGTACAGCACTAATCAATAAGATTGTGCGTAAAAAGTTTAAAACCACTTTGCATATTTGAAATGGATTTTTAGTCACAATTTGGCTCCCGAGAGCTGTGACTTATCCGCATTCAGCACCCTCGGCTCTCAGAAGCGCTATGCGAGATTGCCTATGGGGTATAAGAATAGCCCCGGGGTTTTTGTGGCATGTATAGTGGCCCTTTTAAATGAAACTGACCCTGATGCTTTCTCATATGTCGATTAAATTTACCTGACAGATGATGAATTAAATCCACATTTTGCGTGAGTGGATCACATCAACACTCGTTTTGCAACCTTAGGGAACAAATTCAATTTTTCCGAACTCGCATCCAGCCTTTTTGGCCATTCTTTTTCTAGGCTTTAAACTTACAAATGAGAGTAGGGGTTTGGCATCCCACTTTCTGGAGATGTGTGCTCAATTGCAACCTACATCTACCCTTGAGAAATTAGTGTCTCTGCTCATTTTTTTAAATTTCGGCAGAACTTACATTCCTGACTATGCTCAACGTATCAAGCCACTCTACGCATTGATACACTCTTCCTTTACTGCTTGCTCTTGGCTTTAGGAGCACACCACAGTGTTGTGCACATTACAATCAGGCTTGCTTGCGACACAATATTTACAAACTAGATTGAATGCTACCAATTTGGTCATCCGGATTCTACCTGGAGCAATCGGTTTCACTTACGTGACTTTTAATGAGGGTGACACAGTTCCTATTGCCTACAAATCACATCTGTAAACTCTTGCAGAGTTTCGTTTTTCTCCCACTGAGAAAATTCTTACTGCTGTGCAGATGGCGATTCTGAAAGAACGCCCTCTTGCACAAGGCAAACACAATTTTGTTGTTTCTCCAGTGCCTGCCTTAGAGGCAGTCACAAAAGCTAGTATTCCTAACTCTAAAGCCCTACATCCTCGTTGGATACAATGGGCTAAGTCCCTGACATTGGCTGATTTCAATTTTGTTTTTGACCCGTCGTTACAAACTCAAGAGTTTCTTCAGTATGAACATGTTCACCCTCTCCCTTTGTAGGTTCTTCCTCTTGATCAGTACAAATGCATCATATACATGGATGGTTCAGCTCCACTGGCCATTGGTTCTAAACAAGCTTATTCAGCAGCTTGTGCTATTGTAGTAGGTGCAATGGTGGACAGAGTTTTTTGTTCTACTTTGGTTGACACACAGTCCCTTAGGGACTGCACAGCCCAGTTGGCTGAGTAACGAGCTCTACTCTTAGCCCTTGAGTTTGCTGATCCAGAGTTACCCACCCTAGTTGTGAGTGACTCTTTTTATTGTGTACAGTCTTTTAATGACAATTTGCTTTTCTGGAAACAGAATGATTTTCGGGATTTTAAAGGTAGCACAATCAAGCATAAAACGCTTTGGATCCGAGTGGCAGCTCTGAAAGACCGTTTGCCACTTACACACGTTGTCCATACATTAGGACTTCAACATTCGGGAGCGCACGCTGTTTGTAATTCAATGGCTGATGAAGCAGCCAAATCAGGAGTGGCCACAGTTAAAGTAGCAGCAATCACTAGGTCCATGAATAAAATTGACAATTACATTCTAGCGGCTATAGCCGCAGCTAGGGACGGTACTCCTTTTCTCCAGGGTTTTCCTTCCCGTTATACTTATCAAATGACTACTGAGAAAATACCTCTTGTGACAATTCCTACGGTGGGTGATCGTTTGATTCCCAACGATGATCGCAAACTATCGTTCATTGTGGCCGCCATGAAGGTTTGGCTTCTGCTCATACAGGAGTGGTGGCTACAGTTTCTCTTTTACAACAACGCTACTGGTGGCGCGATTTATACCAGCAGGTTTGTGAATATGTGCTTTGTTGTGATGTTTGTCAACAAATTAAGAGCTCTACTGTGTCGCATCCACCTCAGACTCATCTTTTCATTTGTAACCATCCATTTGGTTGTATTGATCTTGATCATTGTGGTCCATTAACATCCGATAACGCTTTCAAATATATTTTGGTTGCAGTGGATTCAAGCACTAGGTTCCTCTGGGTTTGGCCACAACGCTCTGCTGACGTTCGTACTGTTATAAAGGATTTGCATGTCTTTGTCTGGCCTTATGCCTGTGGCACTTTTCATTCAGACCAAGGTCCGGCTTTTGCCTCTAAGGCTTACCGTGATTCAATGAAGTTCATGGGAGTGAAGGTGCATTTCTCGTCTCCATATAGGCCTGTGAGCAATTCTGTTGTGAAGCGGATGAACCGTGACTTAAAGCAGTCTTTAACAGCAAGGGTATTAGGTACGGGCAGTGGCTGGTTAGCTCACCTTTATAGGGTTTAACGTGCTCTTAATAATCTCCCCAGAAGATCTCTGGGTGGGCGGACCCCGTACGAAATGCTCTTTCGCATTAGGATGTTTGCACCCGACCTTGATGTTCTAGACGTTGTGGCGGCAGCCGCAACATTTGACGTAGATAACCACAGTGCTGTATTAAAGGATCTACAAAAGACCTGTGACGCTCTGGCAAAAACCCATTTGCCTTCAACTTCACTGACGGATGTAGCAGTTCTGATTCCTGTCTCTGGCTGGCTCCCTAAAGTTGGTGATCTGGTTCATGAAAAGGTGGCGATCAAGAAAGAATTTGGTCCCTTGTATAGTGCTCCTGTCCCAGTTCTTGGTCTTTAGGGCACCAAACTGTGATTTTACCTTCACTACCAGGATACAAAAAGAATCGCTTCGTCTCTATTGAACATGTCAAGTTACATCACATGGGCAATTCTAAATAGTATGCCTAGGAGTGTCCCACAACAGGATACCTCTTTACAGCCTGTGAGCCTCGTTCGTTCTGATTCTCCCTGGCTGCCATAGGGGGATGTCGAGTCTTCAGTTGACCAAGTATCAGTTTTACCTTCCACGCATTCTACAACGTAAATTGCTTCTGATCCACCTGTTGAGAGCCCTGTGGACCTGCAAGCATTTGTTCTGGGTCCAGACTCTCAACCTCTGTTGTTTCAGCTGAGCTCTTCTGGTTACTATATTGATCAAGACACTTTTTCTTCGAACAGTTCTTCTCTATCTACAGTCATCTCCCCAACTCCGGCAAGTATTTGTGTTCTTATCTCTTGGATGAAGCGCACTTATCTGGTTCCCCCTTGGACATATGTCTGGATCATGTTTTTGATGGTGTTCCTTTTCATGTGGATTGGATTCGTGACTGTTTTCTTCCTTCTAATTAATGGCCACTATCTTCCGGAGTGCTCTACAGTGGAATCGGTCGATGGTGTGTTGGCCCCACATTCCTCCTCACATAAAATGAAGAGAGACCAGTCCCTTGTTAACATTTCAGCGGTCCCAGTCACTGATGAAATTGTGTGGGATTAAGTACAATTCTATGTATATGGTCCTACGGAGACCCTACAGATACCATATGCATTCTGTGTTTCAATTGGTGATGTAATTATACCTGGGTTACAACCAGATGATTGGGATGTCAATGCTGTAAATTCTTTGTTTGCTGAGTTGCGATATTATACTGTCTTTGATACAGAAGATTTATATTTGAATTCTGCTAACTATGCAGAGTTATTTTGTTACCAACATTATGGATATAATTTTCTACACAGAACTAGCGGCCAGCGGCCCTTTTAATTATACTCAATGGGAACACTGCCCTACTCCATCTCCGGGGAGATCAAATACAAAGAGGCGGAAATACACTTACTTTACGGTCATAAGGTTTGGAACACTGCCTTGTATTACTTTAAATTGGTTTCCACTCCTTCAAAACAATATATGCTCACCCAAACTAAGTTAATCTACTCCTCTTCTTTTATTGAGAACGTGGCACTGAAGGGAAACGATTATTGGAGAGATAACATTGATTTAAAATCAGTATGGGGCACTAAGTCTTGGCAAGTGCAAGGTACTGAGGGCCAGATTTACGAACATTCACTTTTACAAGTCGCAAATTGCGTTGAATTGCGACTTGCAAAAGTGAATGTACAACAGTGTCTCAGACACTGTTTGCGATTCCCAATGGGGTCGCAAATTGCATGCCTCATTAATATTCATGAGGCAGTTGATCCAGCGCTAACAATAAAAATAATTTCTCCTATTATGCTTTTGGTCATCCAGGTGCAATTATTTCTCTCACACACACACTATATCCATATGACGGTGGGGCCCATAACACCGCATATTCATTCACTTACTCATTTGTTCCCTGGATTTTCCTCCGTCAATGTACCTAGGAGAAAAACGATTCGCTGGAAGGAGACGGGATACCTCTTTTATAATGACATAGTATTTCTCATTTGCTTTTAAGGTATTCCGCTCATTGGTCGATGGACCAACTAGTAGGAATCAGTTGATGGTGATTAAGACCAGCTCAATCACAATGAACTATTTTACCATTTCATTGTTAATCATTATGCTAAAGAAAATCACTGAGTCATTTGTTTAAAGAATAATAAAGTTTATATAAAGTTTTGAATGCATGAAATTTAGATTTAAGTTTATTATTCAGATCATCGCATTTATCGTCATTATAAGAATGGTTAGAAATTGCATGGCACTTTTATTAAACGAAAAACTTGGTTATCATACTAAAACTCTATAGATCAACCTATCTATCTCTTCTGGGGAAATCCTAAATTCTAATAAAATCTATCAATTAAAAGTTCTCCTAAAACAGCATCTTTATACTCAACTGAAAAAGGAAAATAACAGCAGCAGCATCAGCTCGTCAGCATCAGCAACCGCAACCTCTCCCATCTACAACATCTAACTTCTTCAGCATCTCCCGCAGCATCCCGCAGCATTCTAATCCCTCCCACCAAGAGTAGGTCTTCTTATACCCTAATTCTAGCTTACAGCATAAAATGTTTCTTCTTTCATGGCGCGATTCATTCTCATTGGTCAAAACTCAGGTCCATATATATTTTTTTAATCAAACTTCCTGGTCTTAACCAGTTCCGTGTGGAATGTCCATGCAAGCATCGTTTCCCACAGTTCATGCACTTGTTCATCCGTTTCGATCAGTCCAAATTGTATCTTTTTCTGCTACATTTGTATAATACAGTTCCTTCTATTGATTCAACCAGGCATCTCACGCTTCTTGCTGATCATCTTGGCACACATCTGCTCAGAAGGGTCACAGCAGCCTTGACCATACTTTCATCTTTGCCTCTCGGCCTCAGCACGTGATCATCCCTTTTCCACAGCCTCTCTCCTCTATCACATGGTCTCATCCGCTCATGCGCACTCTAGTAACTCGCGGCCATTTTATATTGCTGCTCGGCAGGCCTAAGCGCACTATTTTTAAAGAAAACAAAATGTTATTAAAACAAAGAAATATAAACCCTTTCGTTTCCCTCCCGTCTTTCTACGTACCCCAATTAGATATTACCTAGCAGAAGCAACATGTAAAGCTGTCCCTTACTTACCATCGCTTTATTTTGCAACCACACGTTTTATTTAAAAGCACAAACATGCATTTATTATTATTTTGGTACGCAAATATTATGCTATGTTAGAAACGTAAACAATTATGAGTCAATTAATTTGCACACTGAATTGCGTGTTACCATTAACCCTTTACATACATTGTTGGTTATTTACTTAAACAAACATGTTTATTAATATTGTACGAAAATATTAGGAGGTTAAAATTTTTATATTTACCCTGCTCCATCAACTCCCCCCTTTGGTGATTTTTAATATCACCACAAAAACCCAAGTTATACAATTTTCTCAGACAGCATATATCTTTTATCCGTTTGCTTTTGTTAGTTTACACAACTGTATCCCTTTCAACTTGTTTCTTCGTTTTCTTGTACATGTTCTCTTTTATTTCGTCTAACTCTATTTCACCTATTTCTCTCTCTCTTTCCTTGTTTATCATATTTTCTTTTTCTATCTTATTCTGCCTTCTTCTTCTCTTTATACATGTTACTGCAAGCTTCAGTAGTAATATTATTATTATTATCATGGTTGCTATTATTATAACTTTCCCTATTATTAATCCACTCATTCTTGTTAACCAATTTGTCACAGAAGAAAACCCTTTACCAAGTTTTCCCCAAACACTTTCAACCTCCAGTGGAACAAGTTCTTTGTGCAAATTTGTAATATTTGTTATATACTTCTGTATATTTTCGCTTTTATCTGGAATGTAAGTGCAACAATGTTGGACTTTCAGCATTCCACAGACACCGCCCTCTTTTGCCAAAAGAATGTCAAGGGCAAGACGATTTTGCATCACCATAGCTCTCATGGCAACCATCTCGGTATTTACCATTAAGAACCCTCCAGCAGTATTTGTAGATAAACGATCTACCACTGTGGATAATTTCCGAATTCTAAATGCATTCAAAGATATTCCCACTGCTGGTATCAATGCACCAAAAATATCACCTACTATTTCTGAAAAACTTTCCCTTTTTCTACGTGTAAAGGTATTTATCATGTTGTGTGTTCCTTTTTCTTTTCTATCTACATGAAAAATCTTTGGAAAGACCAGGCCTAAGTAACATGACCCATACCAATGGTCCGGCAACCTATAATAAGCCCTATTCCCGCAAACATAATAAATCCCTGGAAATATTGGATCTTTTCCCCCTTTGAATCCCCATCCGCCTAGAATTTGGTAATTGTCATGGCAATTGCTGGAACCCACAAAATAATTATCATATCTTGTCTTATTTCTTCTAATGCACAACCTTCCCTGTTGGGGCCAATCCAGAGTCATAGCTGCATTTGTCTTTTTCTTGTCATGATGGTCTTCCTCAAACGCCCAAAGAGGTGTTTTTGTCTCTTCTATTACTTTTCTTTGAAATTTCACTCTTCTCTCTTCAACCATTTCGAAAAATACCTTTTCTTCCTTCTTTAACTCACAGGTAAGGTTGTACTTATTTATACTATCTAATGTTAAAATCTTATCTTCTAAGAAATATTCACCAAACGTCTTTCCCTCTTTTATTTTGTTAAGCTCGGGAACTACAGAAACCTTTGCAAAAATCTTATCTATATCAGTGTAATAATATTCTAATCTACCTGTTTTATAAAATAAGCTTGCTAATACACTACATGTGATTCCATACGTCAAAGGGAGGTGATGATAAGTCACACCCTCTGCTACAGATGCAGGCAACTGCATACAAACATAGCAATCTCTTACATCCATTGTTTCTACATACTCATACAGTAATTTAGTAAAAACATTCTTCGAAAAATCTGTTATTGATTTGTCCTTATGTAATTCTGCACTACTCTTTAAAATAACTGGCTCTTGAGTGTTAGCTCCTTTTTCTTTCTCAGTGTTATTAGACTTTTCCACTACAGCTAAACTAATTGGAATAGTTATTGTTAAAACCACCCATACTGTTATTAATAAACCTGTACAAAAACAGCACATCTTGCACCATCTACTTAAAAACTCACATCTACACTTTCTATCTCTAGTATTCTCCATTTTGTCTTCTAACCTTTTTATTTCTTTTCTTGAAAATTGTGTCACTACACCTCAGAAATGACTTGCTTGCCACTCTGTACTTCCAATATTTTGTCTTTGCTTGGTACTTTCTTTTAATTCTTTTTCAGAATTCTTTCTCTGTCACATCCGGTAAATTCGTCAGTTCAGGGTTTTGTCAGATCCAGTAAACTATCTAAACTTCTTCAGGTTTGTTGCTTCAGGTTTGTTGCACTTCACTTTCTCCCATCAGGTTTCTTTGTTCTGGGTTTTCGTGAGTGTTCAATTCTTCTTTGTGACTAGTCAAAACACGATACAACCATTCAGGTGATCTATACTTTTGATTTACTTTCTTTATTCTTTTCGTTTTCTGCAAGTGTTTGCCACCCTGTTTTCCTTGCTCTTTTTGACTTGTTATTTCATTCACTTGTTCAGCACTTTTCCCATCCAATTTTATGATTCTGTATCTTAATTTTCTTACTTCGTTGGGCCAATTGTCTCCTTTTCTTGGCCTTTTTGCTTCACTTCCTTTTTCCTCTCTTTCTGTTTTCCAATTTCTTTTTCTTGTTTCTAGTTTTTCATTTCTTTCTTCTCCACTTTCTTCAGAATCTGTTTCAATTCTTTCGTTATTTCCTCTTATTTTGAAGCTTATGATTTCGCTTTCAGCTACTTGTGGTTCTTTTCTTATCTTCCTTCGTTCACCTATTTCTGTCCCTCCTCGAGGTTCTTCCGATTTCGTGTCAGTTTCTCTATCTGCTTCTAAAATTCCCTGTTCTTGTGTTTGACTATCTGTCCCTACTGCTCCTCTGGGTTTTTCCGATTTTTCTAACTTTTGGTTTGAAACTCTCCCTTCTTCATCTATTAGTATTATCTTCGAAGGAATTTTACCACTACTTGTACTTGGTTGCTCACTGTCACTATCTTCTGGCTCAGTTTCTTCTCTTATGCTTTCAAAATTCCATTTTCTTTTTGTAATTTCTTCACCTTCTGAATGTTCTGTATCAGATTCTGAACTGGTGTCAGATATTTCCAGATGTCGACTTTCAGGTCGATCTTCAAATTCTGGAACTTCAGCTATTTCTTCTATTTCCTCTTCTTCTTCTATCGTTGCACTTGTAGTTGGGTCTTCCAGATGTCGACTTTCAGGTCGATCTTCAGGTTCTGGCACCCTGTTTGTTTCCTCTTCTCTTTCTGATGATGAACTGTTATCTGTTATTTCCAGATGCCGACTCACATGTCGATCTTTAGGTTCTGGAACTCTGATGGTGTGGCTGGCATGTATCTAGTGTTTCACTCCTGCACACTTGACTGCGGTGGTCGTCACTAGGATCACTTGTCGTGGTTCGTCCCAGCGAGGAACCAAACAGTTTCTTCTCCGGTGGACTTTTATTCGAACCCAATCTCCTGGATTCAAGTCGTGAGCTGGTTTTCTTTCAAGAGTGGTCGCATCCGGTCCAACCTGATGAAACACAGAACGCACCACATCAGCCAATCCTTTGCAATAATCCAGTACTAGATCATCAGTTATAGTCAGTAGCTTGTTGACAGGTACTTGTGCTTGTCTCATTGCTCGTCCCATGATTATTTCATGTGGACTGAGTCCAGTCTTCCTTTCCGGAATACTTCTGATTGTCATCAGAACCAATGGCAAAGCATCTGGCCATTTCAGTCCTGTAGCTTGACACATTTTTCCTAACCTGTTTTTGATTGTTCCATTCACTTGCTCTACTATTCCAGAAGCTTCTGGTCTGTATGCACAATGCAGTTTCTGTTTAATACTAAGTGCTTCACAAATTAGTTTAACTAATTCGTTCTGGAAATGTGTTCCTCTATCTGTTTCAATCGTGACTGGAAAACCATACCTCGGAATGAACTCTCGCAGCAAACGTTTTGCTACTGTGATACTGTCATTCCTTCTTGTTGGATATGCCTCCACCCAACGGGAAAACAAACAGACGACCACTAGAACATACCTCAATCTGCTGCAAGGTGGCATTTCAATCAAATCCATTTGCATTCTAGTGAAAGGACCCCCTTCTCGTCCTATTCTTCCTAGACTCACTACTGTCTTCCTTCCTGGATTTAACTGTTGACAAATAAGACATCTCTGACAAAGACTCTCAGCTATGGCCCTGAATGTTGGGTTGTACCATGTTTGTCTAAAAAGTCTGATCATTGAATCTCTCCCAATATGGGCTTGCCCATGGTACATCCGTGCCATGTCAGAAATCATGCTATCAGGCATAACTGGTCTCTCATCCCTGTAAATCCATACATCAGTTTCTTCATGTTTTCTACATCCTGCTTTTAGCCAAGTATCTTTTTCTTCATCCTCTGCAGCTTCTTGTAACTGTCTCACCTCATCCCATGTTTCAATAGAGTTAGTAAAAAGCAAAGGACAAGAAATATGCTCTCTTTCGTGACATTTATTCAAAGATAGCACATTCTTTGCACAGTACTGTGCCATTTCGTCAGCATATTTGTTGCCAACAGTAATATAGTCTTCCCCATTTTTATGTGCATTGCACTTCACGACAGCGATCTGTTTAGGCAGCTGTATCGCCTCAAGCAACCTTTTCACAAAATCTCCATTCCTGATGGGCGTCCCTGCAGACGTTAAGAAACCCCTTTGTGACCAAATCTGACCAAAATCATGCACGACCCCAAAGCCGTACTGGCTGTCAGTCATAATCGTAACCCGTACATTTCTTCCCAACTTACATGCTTGAATCAGAGCTACTAATTCTGCAACTTGGGCAGACCTTACACCTTTCAGACAAGATGCTTCCAATACAGTTGCTACTGTGCATACTGCATATGCTGCACTTAGAACTCCATCACTCGTTCTCAAACATGAGCCATCCACAAACAGAATATAATCTGATTCTTTCAAAGGCTCAACTCGGATGTCAGCTCTTGGTTTTGTACAGTATTCGAGCACATTCAGACAATCGTGATCTACTTCATCCATTTCAATCACATTCTCTTCATCTGGCAATGATGTTGAAGGATTCACATTCATACATCTGTCAATGGTCACATTATCTGCACTCAAAATTACCTTTTCATACCTAGTCAGCCGACTATGTGTCATGTATTGGGTTTTCGTTCTTGTCAAAAGAATTTCCACAGAATGGGGAACATACACTCTCAATGGATACCCCATCACTATGCCTTCACTCTGTTCCAGACTCACACAAGTAGCAGCAACCGCTTTCAAACATCCAGGCAACGCTTTCGCTACGGGGTCTAAAACAGCTGAAAAATATGCAATTGGTCTTTTCATAGTTCCATGTCTCTGCACCAAAACTGAAAATGCACATCCATCTCTTTCACTGCAATACAGCTCAAAATCTTTCTCATAGTCAGGCATTCCCAATGCTGGAGCCTCACACAATTTCTTTTTCAGCTCCCTGAATGCTTTCATTTCTTCATCATTCATTTCAAAAGGATCTTTAACATCCTTCTTTGTCAATTTCTGCAATGGTTTAGCAATTAGTGAAAAACCACTTATCCATTGTCGACAATATCCAACCATTCCCAAAAACATTCTTACCTCTCTTTGTGTCATTGGAGCTCTCATTCCTTGAATCATTTTTATTCTTTCTGTCGTTACCTTTCGCACTCCTTTCTCAATTTTATGCCCTAAATACTGAACTTCTTGTTGACAAAACTGCAATTTTGAAGGGGACACTTTATGTCCTCTTTTTGCTAAATAATTCAGCAAAGCAATCGTATCATTGACACATGCTTCCTTCGTTTTTGATGCCACCAGTAGGTCATCAATATACTGAACCATTACTGACTTTTCTGGCATTCTTAAATCTTCCAATGATTTCTTTAGGATCTGATTAAAGATTGAGGGACTTTCTGTGTACCCTTGAGGAATTCGGCACCATGCCAAAATACGCTCTCCAAATCTAAACGCAAATATTGGCTGGCTATCTGGATGCAATGGAATAGAGAAAAATGCTTGACATAAATCAATTACAGTGTACCATTCTGCTTCGCGTGGAATCTGGTATAGAATCACAGCAGGGTTTGGTACTATTGGGCAACATGGTACAACAATTTTGTTTACCTTTCTTAAATCCTGTACAATTCTATATGTTCCGTTTGGCTTTTTCAGTCCCATTATTGGCGAATTACATGGTCTGCTCATGATTTCTTTTAGAATCCCTTGTTCAATCATTTTATTTATTACTGGCGTTATTCCTTCAATTATTTCTGGAGTCAATTTATACTGGGGCGTATTTGGGTAACTCGTTCCTTCTTTTACTGTTATTTTAACGGGATCTAGTCCTTTCATTAATCCTACATCTTCTCCTGTCAAGTCCCACACTTCTTCTTTCACTGTCTTTTTCAGCTCATTTGGGATTTTCTCTGCATCAAATACAGGAAACAAACCATTTACTTCTGGTTCTAAATTTACCATTGTCATTTTATACAGCACATCCTCATCTGGGGTCTGAAATGCAATTCCGTCTGGAGTACAATAAATTGTGCAATTCATTTTGCACAATAAATCGCGTCCTAAAAGGTTCACGGGACTACAATCACACACCACAAATCGGTGCATTTCACTAAATGGACCAATTCTTACCTTTACTAATCTAGTAAGAGGCGTTTCAATTTGCTGATTGGAAACTCCAACCACTTGGATATGTTCACCTGAGAGAGGAAGATTTGGAATTTCCACTGACCTAACAGTAGAACGGGTAGCTCCAGTGTCAACAAGGAATGTTACATTTGCACCATTCACTTCTCCATCCACAAATGGACCTGACTGATCTACCTCTAGAGTTGCGCCAAGCACGCACTCTTCCCTCTCTCTTAGACACCGTCATGAACTTTCATCCGTCTCATCTTCATTCTGTCGTAACCAATATTGTGAAATTTCAGCTGCACGTGACAACTGTTTTACCTGTTCTCCTCCGTAGAATCCTGTTTCTGCACTGTATTTCTGTTGGTTGGCACTCTTGGGAAGTGGTGGTTGTGGCACCTGACCTTGTTGAGTAACTACCTCACTCTGCACCTGTGAATTTAATGATTGATTTTCCACATTAGGTTTTGGAGGAAATTTACACTCGTTTCTCCAATGTCCTAGCTTTCCGCAGTTGTGGCATGGCCACTTTTTCTTTGCCTCATCTATGCTCATTTGTCCTTTTCCTTTACCTATATTAGGTCGGGATTTAAACTGTCCTGATTCACTGCTAGTATTATTCAATTGAGCTTCTTGCTTCTCTGCAACGTTTACCTGTGCCCACATGGCTTTTTCTTTCAATTTACGCTGTTTACTCTCAATTTCATCACTGCAATACTTAGCATATCTCAAAACTTCATCCACTGTGCTATTCTGCCATCCTATCAAGTGCTGCTTAATCCTTTCACTTATCTCTGGTGTTAATCCATACACAAACCTATATACAAAATGACTCATGTCCTTCTCACTTAGTGTCTCATAACCACTATACTGTTTGAAAACCAACAACAATCTCTCATAGTACGCGTGCACTGATTCTTTGCTTTCCTGTGTTGTTCTGTCTATTTTTACCCAATCTGTTTCTTTTGGTGGAATTTTATTCTTCAAAAAGGTAACTACTTGATCATACTTCCTCATCACTTCTGGACCTGGCGCTCCTGTTTTAGCATCCCTTGGATATTCTACAGTTGGCCAATCAATTGTAATCTTACATTCTGTCCATAAATCAGCAGGCACTACTATATCAAACAATCCATCTAGATCTATCCACAGCACTTTTGACACCTTAACAAATCTCTCCACTTGTCTGTACCATTCTACTGGTTTCTCTCTCAATTTTGGGAAGTCATTTGTAAATGACAGTATATCCTGTCTGGTCCACGGAACATGCACATAACTACCACCTGGAGTTTCTCTCATCGGGTATTCCCTAGCAACTGGTTCCCTATCTGTCACTGCAAAAGCCAAAGATGCTTTATCTGTTGTTTTCTCATTCCTCTTTGTCCATCTATTTCTCCATCTATCCACATCACCCCATTTTCTCAATAAAACAATCAGCTCTTTTATTTGGGTCAGTCTTCCTGATGTGTTCAAATTCTCTATGTCTTTCTCACAAAAATCTACTCTGTACGGTTTCTGCAACGTCCTCACTTTCACAAATTCTACTCCTAGTTCACCTGCAATCTCTTCCAATTTGTCATGTAAATTTCTAGCTCTCAAAGTAAGACTCTTGCACAAAAACATAATCTCGTCATCCTGATAATTTTTTAGTTTTTCTGTTCCAATTGTTCCCAAAATTAATTCTTCCATGTCTATTTTCAACCTAATTACATCTAATGGTTTTTCTTCTGGTTCTTTTGCTTTTAGCGCTTTCATCCATTCATTTAACTCTTCTGGAGTTGGACCTACAGGTGTACTATTTAATTCTATCCAATCACTGCTTCTTTCTGGTGTTCCTGATGCGGACTCTGTCACCATAGGCATTCTCCTAATCTCACTCTCATTTATCGTCAAATTTGTAGGTGGACTTGGTCTACACGTACTAGCCAAATTGTGTGCACTTTCTTTATTCAGTTCCATCTCTTCTCTTTTTCTTTGCAAATTTGAATTCATGGGAATCACCAAAGAATGTTCATTTATTTTCTGATTCTCAAAGTGGCATTACCGGGCCTATCGTTACTGGTACAGTTACAGCTTCCATATTCTTTGTCAATTCTCTTATTTTCTCAGTCAATTCTTTTGTCGTTTTTGCTAATTCAATTGCATTGTCACTTTCTGTCTCTTCATTTTGTGAAATTTTAAATGTTTCTTGTGACCTATTTATTTCATTTCTTCGTTCGGATTTCTTATTCCTCCCAGTTTCCATTGGCGGTGCATTAGGTGTCACCACCGCAGAAGTCTGTTGGTATCTGTTTCTGTTTAAAATATCTTCCAGCAATTCGTCATCTGTTTCACTACCACCATACACATACTTTTCTACCACTACATGCTTCTTTTTCTCAGTACACTTCTTCCTCAACCGCAAAAGCTGGAAACAAACCTCCTGCCATGTTAGCATATCTCCAATGCTTTACTCTGTCCTCATGATTTATTCCCCACAACCTTCCAGGTATAAACTCATGATTCTTTAATCCTCTGGATCTCTCTCGCTCATACATCTCATCTTCCCATTCTGTTAAAGCTTCAATCTGTGTCGGTCTAGGTCTGGGTTCTAACATTACCATCTTTTCTCTCAAATTCCGTAATACAGCTACATTAAATGAACCATTCTCAGGAAAAGCCAATGCTCCATCGTTCTTGGTGTATTTTGTCCAATTTTCTAACCATATGCATGTATGATATCCATATTTCAGCATCATATGTAAAGCTGGTGATTTCGGCGGAGGAATTATTTGTCCCTCTCTAGTCACTACCTTTTTGTCCTTCTTAAAGAAGTTCTTAACTTTTGACATCCAAGACGTTTTCTCTTTTCCATACTCATAGTACGACATGATTCACAACCTTTTTCTCCTTAAACAATCCTCAATTCAACACTGTTCCCTATGCGTTATTTCAACCAATACTAGCGCGACTCACACCAACACTCCAATCACAACGATTTCTGTCTACGGCGCACTGTCCAATCCCAGCGCGGCTTTTGTCTACGTCAGTCCTGCTCCTGTTCTCATGTGACTAGCGCACTGACCAATCCCAGCGCTGCTTTTGTCTACGTCACTTTGCTCTTGACCCCTCCTTTACAAAAAATTTCGGCAATTTCTTTTTCAACAATTCTTGTTAGTTACAACATTTTATCCACATTTCCATTGTCTGATTCGCTAAACCGAAAAGATAGCTTTGACCATTCACACAAGAATTCTGTATTTTCCAGTAGGCAGCGCTTACCTCTACCCTACCACAGAACTTTCAGTTTCGTCGATAAAGTAGCACTTCCCTCTACCTTACCCTTCTTTCAAGCAATCAGTAAACCCGTTTCTCTGGGGATAAAACACATGTGGAGACTATACTGCTCCTGAGAATTAAGGCCAGAGTTTCACAAGAAAAACCGATCACTATTTCACTTACACACCTTTTATACGCAAAATGTCCCTAATATAACACAACCTGTGTTATTACCAAAAATGAACTCAGACAGTGTAAAATTCCATGCGACTTCTCTTGCCACATGTGTTCCACTTCCTACTTCCCGGAAGCGTGAAAACTTACATATAACATAACGCGACTCAAAAAAAAGTGTTAGACATGAACTTATCAATAATCTATAATCATAAATCAATAATCACCAAACTAATCTATAGTAACCATAACTCTACTACCAAGAAATCTGATCCAGCGCTAACAATAAAAATAATTTCTCCTATTATGCTTTTGGTCATCCAGGTGCAATTATTTCTCTCACACACACACTATATCCATATGACGATGGGGCCCATAACACCGCATATACATTCACTTACTCATTTGTTCCCTGGATTTTCCTCCGTCAATGTACCTAGGAGAAAAACGATTCGCTGGAAGGAGACGGGATACCTCTTTTATAATGACATAGTATTTCTCATTTGCTTTTAAGGTATTCCGCTCATTGGTCGATGGACCAACTAGTAGGAATCAGTTGATGGTGATTAAGACCAGCTCAATCACAATGAACTCTTTTACCATTTCATTGTTAATCATTATGCTAAAGAAAATCACTGAGTCATTTGTTTAAAGAATACTAAAGTTTATATAAAGTTTTGAATGCATGAAATTTAGATTTAAGTTTATTATTCAGATCATCGCATTTATCGTCATTATAAGAATAGTTAGAAATTGCATGGCACTTTTATTAAACAAAAAACTTGGTTATCATACTAAAACTCTATAGATCAACCTATCTATCTCTTCTGGGGAAATCCTAAATTCTAATAAAATCTATCAATTAAAAGTTCTCCTAAAACAGCATCTTTATACTCAACTGAAAAAGGAAAATAACAGCAGCAGCATCAGCTCGTCAGCATCAGCAACCGCAACCTCTCCCATCTACAGCATCTAACTTCTTCAGCATCTCCCGCAGCATCCCGCAGCATTCTAATCCCTCCCACCAAGAGTAGGTCTTTTTATACCCTAATTCTAGCTTACAGCATAAAATGTTTCTTCTTTCATGGCGCGATTCATTCTCATTGGTCAAAACTCAGGTCCATATATATTTTTTTAATCAAACTTCCTGGTCTTAACCAGTTCCGTGTGGAATGTCCATGCAAGCATCGTTTCCCACAGTTCATGCACTTGTTCATCCGTTTCGATCAGTCCAAATTGTATCTTTTTCTGCTACATTTGTATAATACAGTTCCTTCTATTGATTCAACCAGGCTTCTCACGCTTCTTGCTGATCATCTTGGCACACATCTGCTCAGAAGGGTCACAGCAGCCTTGACCATACTTTCATCTTTGCCTCTCGGCCTCAGCACGTGATCATCCCTTTTCCACAGCCTCTCTCCTCTATCACATGGTCTCATCCGCTCATGCGCACTCTAGTAACTCGCGGCCATTTTATATTGCTGCTCGGCAGGCCAAGTGCACTATTTTTAAAGAAAACAAAATGTTATTAAAACAAAGAAATATAAACCCTTTCGTTTCCCTCCCGTCTTTCTACGTACCCCAATTAGATATTACCTAGCAGAAGCAACATGTAAAGCTGTCCCTTACTTACCATCGCTTTATTTTGCAACCACACGTTTTATTTAAAAGCACAAACATGTATTTATTATTATTTTGGTACGCAAATATTATGCTATGTTAGAAACGTAAACAATTATGAGTCAATTAATTTGCACACTGAATTGCGTGTTACCATTAACCCTTTACATACATTGTTGGTTATTTACTTAAACAAACATGTTTATTAATATTGTACGAAAATATTAGGAGGTTAAAATTTGTATATTTACCCTGCTCCATCACAGTCGCAATTTGCGAGCCCATTGGGAATGGTTAGCACTCACAGGGATGGTGGCCTGTTGGGGTCAGCAGACCACCATGTCTGTGACTGCTTTTTTAATAAAGCAGTTTATTTTTTGGATGCAGCCCGTTTTCCTAAAAGGAAAATGGGATGCATTTAAAAAAGAAAAATGAAACCTTTCAGCTTCATTTTTTAAGGGCAGGTAGTGGCCCATGGGACCACTGCCTGCTCTTAAAAAATATTTTCGCACCCATTCCCAAAGGGTGGTAAACTGCGAGTGTTTTGTGACCGCAGATGCGGTCGCAAAACAATCATACATTGCAGTCAGACTCGCTATTAGGAAGGGATGCCCTTGGCATGCCCCTTCCTAAATGCGAGCCGCAAACCATATTTTGCAAGTCGCTAATAGGTTAGCAATTCGCAAAATATGGTTTGTGCATGGGGCTCACCAATTTTGCAGTCGCAAACGGGCCGAATTCCCGTTTGCGACCGCAAAAAACAGTCGTACATCTGCCCCTGAGTCCTTGTCCTGTGCATGTCTAATACTGACCCAAATCATCTTTCTCAATGACACAGTCGAACAAACTACTTGTCTGGGATTGGCTAAAATTAAAGAATTGAATATTTCAGCTATTCCATCTCTAGCTCTTTATGATAACTTGCAGGCATATACAAATTATACTAAAGATCAACTAAATTGCATGTTAATAAATGGGATGTTTAATTCCTGTATGATGAATGCACCTGGGTGGGCGTTGTGGTCGATAGACACGAATGTTTGTCATCCGCGTTTCATGAATAACACTTCAGGGTTTACACTACATAAACCTGATCCACGCTACCCCAGATCTCCAATTCCAATATTGTCACCTCTTATTCTGTCGGAAAATTATGTCAACAATGGTTAGAACATTCCACGCTGTCTTCTGTGAAACATCTTTCTCTCTTGTCTGGAGACAAACCTTGCTGACTTCCTTTTGGGTCCCGTCATGCAGAGAGCTTTATGTATGCTGCGTATAATTAATTTTGGAAATTGTCACAAATGGAAGCTGCCGTACGTTCACAACAAATAGACCAGGACAATCTGGATAAAGTCCTTGCCATTATCAATAACAGTATTAACACATTGTCATCTCATATTTATACGTTAGACAACATTGTATCTTCTGTTATTGATATTGTACAAAATGAAGTGTCTACATTATATCATGGTCAACATCAACTTAGGTCAGTTATGCAATTTGGGTGGACACTACAAATGCTTAAAAACGGGCAAGTTCCCTGGGATTACCTGAATGCAAGTGCATTGTTTTTGCCTTTTAATTTAACAAGTAAACAACAATTGATGGTCATGAATGATGCTACATATACTATGCTTCATGTAGAAAAACTAGATCAACTACCGTTTACTATAGTCGAAACCCATTCTGCTGTTTGGTTAATAGATGGAGTCATTTCATTGCCCATCTCTATGTTTCAGTTCCCTGCCTGCATGAAACACTTTCCCATTGGTAGATATGAGCCCCTTGGGAGCAGTTACATACATGAGTTATGGTCTCTACCGTATACATATCGCTGTCAATGAGCCGATAGAGAACTTTTTCTAACTGGGGAAGAACGTGAGTCTACCGTCGGACATTCCCTTGTCTGTCAACAAGTGAAACTATACGGCGCTTGTAATGTTTCTGCCCCTAATTTGGCTTGTTTTCTGAAAGGAACTCCTGTTTCCGCTATTATTCCTACTCTCACATTGCTTTCCAATGGCAGTTATCTCGTCCTTAATAATCAGGACTGCTGTGGTCTGCGGGCTGGAATCCTGTATGTAGTGAATGTTTCCCAGCTAGTTACCTGTTGCAACAACATACTGTTTCCCCCTCCACATGGGAGTGTAGATAGTTCATTGTGGCCTTCCATTCCAACCCTGAAAACAGATTTCAATAAGCTAGTCTGACTCAAAGCACTATTGTTTCAACAAGAAGTGGCCCTCATGTCAGCTCGTGAGACCTTCGAATTGCAGGTGGCGAGCACGTCCAGTGAAATACAATCATTGTTAAACACCAGTCTCCCCCTCCATTTCGGGAAATTAATACATCTAATATTTAATGCATCTGATACAACAGGCCTAGCCCACTTTTTTAAGCTCGTGGGCTCTGGCCTCGTTTCTTTTTTCCAAACAATTGTTGGAGTAATCCCCACTTTTATACATTCTATTTTTTCCAGCGTGTTCGGTGGGTTCCCACTGTTGCTCATCTTGATTTGTTGAATCGTTGTCCTTTTTCTTCTGTTCCGCAAAGGCTGCTCGATCTATGGTTCTGCCCGGACAGGAACAGCTGCAGCTGTACCGTGAGCGGATGCGTCAGCTCTTTGGATTACTGCCAATTGAGGCTTTGGATGTCGATTTTTGTCTGACCTTTCGCTACTTCACCTGTGTGCAATCTGTCTTCTACTGGCGTCCAGTGCCCCTTCCAGTGGGCCCTGGATGTTTACCTGGCTACACCGTCACACACTGCTCTGGATTATGATCTGTTGATAGGTCCGTTGATGTCCCATAACCAGGACTGTGTATGGATTGTGTATGACCCATCATTGGGCCAGTGGATGAAGCGGCTGCCTGTGCAGGTGCACAACGACTCATGGATCTCAGTTTTATTGAAATTGACACAAGTACTCCTTGGATGGTCCTGGCAACCACTGGATATGAGGAACACATCTGTTCTTTTGACTTGCTCAATTGGATGGCTGTGCTTTTTACTTTGGAAGGTTTGGAAGGTTCTGATGCCTTACTAGAGTTGATGGCGTTCCACCTGCATCCTACATATTGGGTCCTGATGACACGCTGTAATTGAATATATTTGTGTGTACAATACATTCTCCTTCCTGTTTATTCAGCTGTCTTCTGTCATGGACAGTCGCCAAATGCGCTTTGGTTCTGCTTACCTCTGATTTCTGTAGCAATTACCTGCTGCTTGCCTGAAAAAGGGGAGGGTGTCACGTGGTCCAGGTGGCCATTGTCGTTTTCCCTATGTTAGCAAGAGCCCATGGCAGACTGTCTTCAGCTTTGCACATGTTACTATACAAACGTATTTTGCTATGTACCACTCTGCAACTTTCACACAGAACATGCTGTTGTTTTTGCATTCTGTTCTTTCCTGGGACCCAGTCTGAACATTGCAGACAAGGTCGAACAACAATGGCCCTGGTTATTTTGTTCTGATCAGGCCCTAGCACGTAGACAAAACATGCAGATGCAGCTGTGTTAGGTTTGAAAAATCCCATTCCCGCCATGCACTCGTTTCATGTTATATTACGTTAGCAGTGTGTGGCTAAATAGATGCCATTTATATTCACGTTATGCAACCCACTGAGTTATCCCTGCAACGTGCAACCTTTAGTTAGCAAGTGTGACTCCATTTTGTATTTCGTAATCCTTATTAAGCTGCTTAGGCTGTGTCTGAACTAGGCCTCATCATTCGTATTGCTTGCCTCAGCAGAACACTGTATTTCGTTATTATTTCTCTTCTGTTCAAGGCTGTTTTCCGACTTACTAATGAATAGGCCATTCTGCCTTCGCATACCTATCTGAGTGTGTAGTTCTGCTCCCACGTTGGGAGACACTGAGATTCAGCGCGATGACCTCGAAGTGCAGATAGCATGTACCCATCTGGCAAGTGGTAGCTCATCCTCCTGTGCCTCCATTGTTCATGTTCGGCCCAGGCTGGTAACTTTCCACTGTGGGCGTGGTTGGAGGCTCCTTGGGAGGAATGATTACTCACTTCAGACTGTTGGGGGGTCAGTCCCTTGGCAGACATCTTAGGGTGCAGGTCAGATTGGACTCCTCTGCAGAGTATTGCTAATAAATGTATGTTTGTATTCTCTACTGTCTGACCGACTCTTCATTCTTGGGAAGGCATAGAAGGTTGTAAGAAACCCGAGTGGCCCCTAAGGGCCACTTCCTTCAGTTGGCGCAAGGTGATCCAGCTTGCCCGTAATCGGGTTGCAGGGTCGGGGTTGCGCTTGGTCAGTTGGGCGGATCAGGGTACCCCACATGAGCTTGGTTCTTGCAGCTGCCCCGCCCGGCTGATCGGGCGTCTCCTCGTCTAGTGGTCACCGGCTGGGGTCCTGAGAAGGCGAAACCTTGGAGTTGACCGTTTGGTCCGAAGAGTCGACAGTGGAGAATAACTTGACTCGACCTGTGTGCACCAGGTGAGTGATTTGACTCTTGGAAAATTGGTGCCATTCTTGAACAACACGAGCCTACGGGCTGTGTCTTGGTACAGTCTCCGGACTGTCTTGGAGCAGTTTTCGGACTGCCTTGCTTGAACGACACGAGTCGACGGGCTGTGTCTTGGTACTGTCTTCGGGCTGTCTTGTCTTGAACTTGGTGGGTCTGCGGACCCTTGAAAATGCACAGAGTGTTTGTGAGCAATCTACCAGACCAACTGGAAATTTGGCCAGCGCTTGAAAAGGTCTGGGATTGTTCGCGAACACTCTGCCAGGCCAACTGATAATTTGGTCAATGCTTGAAAAGGTCTGGGGCTAGAGCCTGTCTTCTTGAACTTGGTACAGTCTCCGGACTGTAGGGAGTGGTCTCTGGACCATTTGGTTTCGTTCTTGAATAATTTTTTCATTTTTTTTAATCATTTCTCTCTCCTTTATATTACCGTTGCTAGTGTTATACTTGTCAGTTAGGGACAGTGCATGTGTCTTATATTAAGATGCCTTGTTTAAGCAAATTGGGGTGTTTTGGATGTCGGTGTTGTTCTACTGAGGCTCGATTGGAAGAGAGTCAGCCTGCGCCTCCGGAGGGTACTCCAAATTTTGACGTATACGTCAAGCACGGTATTGGCCCTATTATGTTTAGCACATTGTGGAATAAATATACGAGGGACAATGCTGAGTTACAATGGCCACTTACTGGCTCGTTTGATGAGCAAAAATTGAATTTCTTGCAGGACAAGTTGTTCGCTAAAAAGAGCAGACAGTCGATGTTTGATTCCCTAAGAGTATGGCAGAAGGAAGCAAAGCAGCAGCGTATGAGAGTGGAGAAAGAGGCCAGGAAGAGACAGACGCAGACTATAACGCAGAAAGCAGTGGCCTATGAAAGGGAAAAGATAGAGAAAGGCATAGAATGTGCGGATAGAAAGTTCCGATTGCAGACAGATAAATGCTATGATACTAGGGAGGAAGGTAACGTTTTCGTTGAAGAGCTATTGGAGTCTCGCCCTCTTCCACCTTACGCTCCCGAGCGGATATATCCAAGGGTTCCAGCATCTCAGTCCCCGGCCTCTGGTGCAGCTCCTTCTAGTACTTCTGCTCCTAGTCCAACTGCTTCAGCCCCAGCCACGCCTGCTTCCTCTCTGCTCACGCCAGTAACAGGGACGGGAGCCATTAGCTCTCCTGTTCCGTCTACTGACTCTGTATCTACCGCTACACCCCCTTTCACTCCTACAACACTGTCTCCTTACATGATGATACCTGTCTCCTCATCTGCTTTTTCTCCCTCGAGTATGACCCCCCACACACCGCTGAATGGCGAAACACCTTTACGGGGGATTCATGAAGGGAATTGGGCGGCAGCACGGGACCGAATGGACAAAGTGTTGGTGCGTTCTGCTGTGGGTGATGAGGAGAAGCAAATGGTGGCGAATCAGGCAAATGGTGGCGAATGGTGGGCCCGGAGCCCGATCTATAGTGTGGAAGATGTGTGGAGTGTGATGAAAGATTATGAGCACTTCATACAGCAGCATGCCCTTAAGCACATGTCGGCCACGTTAATAGGACTGTGGGAACAGTGTTTTCAGGGTATTGCACCGCAGATCATCTATGACATACGAGACAGAGTATATGCTGCAGGTATGGCTCCTAATGAGGTTTTTAGCAATTTAACGACATTGGTGGGTTATCGAGGCAGATTGCTCCAAAAGGTTCCAACGATGGTGACCCAGTGCCCCATGAGGGAGGTCCATCCCATTTATCATCCTGAAATACCAGAACTGCGTGACTCCACGAATACTGTAATTAGGCCACGAGTTGATGCTCGGTTTCAGGAACAGTGGATCTATACTCCTTGGAAGAGGAGTGAGGTAATATCCCTTAAAAGTCAGTTGCTGGACCCTCGGAAAAACCCGACTGCATACTACAAAGAGTTGACAGAGGCGGCCTCCTCCACGGTGATGACGTTAGCAGATATTGAGTTGTTGTTTGGCTTGTTGGTACCGGTGGATATATGGAGGCAAGTGCATACACAGGACCATGTGGTGGAATCGGGGGTACATACGATCAGAGAACACATCATCTAATAGACAGAGCGGGAACTACTTTGACGACCCCCGAGGGAGACAGTACTATCATGACGACTATGACATGGACGAAGTGACAGGGATGTCTCACAGCTAGGACAGCCAGGGACAGGGTAAGGGACCAGTTCCGGTGCCTGTAGATCAGTGTGGACCCTATGTCACTGCAGATTTACATGGTACGACAGAGAAATTCTTAGTCAATACAGGGGCTATGTATAGCTCTGTTTCCTGTTTACTGCTCCCTAGGGCAGCCCTGTCTGGCTAAAACAATGTTTTGGTGGGTTTTTCAGGCGTGCCGGTCGTTAGCCCCATTTCCAAACCTCTTGCTTTGACTATTGGCCCCTTTACGGTTGACTCACCATTCCTATTAGCGTCAAATTGTGGGGAGAATTTGTTGGGATTGGATTTGTTAAAAAGGTTGCATGCGACAATTTTTTGTTCTCCAGACGGTGTTTACATGACTATTGGACCACGAGTGGCCTGAGCCAAGCAATGCCTTGCAAAGGATGCCCCCCTTCCCGTCGAGTTTAAAGATGTGCCACGCTCATTATGGGCTACAGGAGACACGGATGTGGGGTTGCTCCAGATCCCACCAGTCTCTATACAGATCAAAGACAATTCTAAATTGCCGCGTATTCCCCAGTACAAGATATCCCAGGCAGGAGAAAAGGTCTTATTGCAAATAATACAGGATTTGATTAAGTCTGGTGTGGTTGAAGAGACAGTAGCAAATGTGTGTAATAGCCCTATCCTTCCTATACTCAAAAAGGCACCTTTGGATTCTTCTGATGCCCACCCTGATGTTTACCGCTTTGTCATTGACCTTAGAGAGGTTAACAAAATAGTTGTTCCCCAGTATCCTGTAGTCCCAGACATTACCACAATTTTGACAATGATTCCCCCGTCAGCCAAATTCTTTTCAGTAATAGATTTGAACAATGCTTTCTTCAGCATTCCAATCGATACAGATAGCAGATATCTGTTTGGATTTTCAATAGCCAGAAGGAGCTTTAGATTCTGTCGTGCTTCACAAGGCTATACAGAAAGTCTGAGTATCTATAGTCAGGCTTTAAAAGCTCAACTGGATTCCTTGGAGCTTCCCCTTGGTAATGTGCTGTTGCAGTACGTTGACGATCTCCTTGTGGCTTCGGACACTGAGGATGGTTGTAAAGAAGCCACAGTTAAATGACTGTTACATTTGGCACACCATGGACACAAGGTGTCACTCTCAAAATTTCAATATTGTCGACAGGAGGTCACCTATTTAGGTCACCTACTGTCGAAGGAGGGTCGCCGACTAACACCTGAACGCATAGCTGCTATTACTAATATGCCTGTTCCTAAGACCAAACGCGAGGTACGGGCGTTTATTGGGATAACTTTGTATTGTCGGTATTGGATCCCTAACTATTCCCTACTAACAAAACCCCTCCTTTACCTGACCACTAAAGACGTGCATGAACCCTTGCCTTGGACATCTGCATGCCAGCAAGCTTTTGAGCAATTACAAGTTGCACTTTGCTCTGCTCCTGTGCTTGGTACTCCTGATTACCAGAAGCCTTTTGTGCTTTATGTACATGAGGCGGACGGTTGTGCGCTTTCTGTTCTAACACAGGGTTTCTGTAGTAAGCAGAGACCCTGCGCCTATTTCTCTGCTATTCTTGATAACATCGCCTGAGCTCTCCCGAGCTGCCTGAGGGCTGCCGAGGCGGTGGCAGTTTCTATCAGACAATCGGCAGGGCTCGTCCTTGATACTGATCTCACAGTAATGGTACCCCATGCTGTGGACACGCTTTTGAACAAGACAAAGACGCAGCACCTTACTAGTGCGCGTCTCACTGGATATGAGTTAACCTTGTTTGCTCCGCACATTACCATCAAACGATGTGCTACTCTGAACCCAGCCACGTTACTACCCTCCCTTCGGAAGAAAAGGACAATGATGTCCATGATTGTTTATTTCGGACTGAGGAAGAAACGAAGGGACGGGTAGACCTGACTGATGTTCCCTTATCTGACCCCCAAGGGGAACTATATGTCGATGGCTCTTGTTTCAAACTACCAGATGGCACTACCACTGCAGCTTATGCAATCACAACGTTACACACTGTAGTTGAGACATCCCGTATCCCATATCAATCGGCTCAGACTGCAGAGTTAGTTGCCCTCCTTAGGCTTGCGAGTTAAGTGAGGGACTGACTGTCAATGTCTACACCGACAGCCAGTACGCCTTTGGGGTGGCTCATAATTTCGGGCGCCTCTGGGCGGAGAGAGGGTTCTTGACTTCGCATGGACTGCGAATACAGCATGGTCCATTGATACATAGACTGTTGTCAGCACTGACACTTCCTGATAAGTTGGCAATAATAAAATGTAGCGCTCACAAAGCAGTAACAGACGATGTTGGAAGGGGAAATGCTTTTGCCGATCAGACAGCTAAGGAGAAAGCTAGATCAAAGATGAAAAAGTTGTTCGTGGCAGGTCCCGCTAGGTGGGTTGCAGACAATGGAATGTTCGAGGACACATTGGAAAATGTCAGGGAAATACAGGGAGAGGCGACAGTAGATGAGTTGGCAGTATGGGAGGAAAGGATAGGGCGTTTGGATGAGGATGGGTGTTGGACTGACTTGTCTGGGTAGCAGAGATGGTTGCTGCCGAATGCCTATGTGCTCCCTGTTGTCACTATGGCCCACGGCCCAGCACACATTAGTGCCAAAGGAATATGTAAGCTACTAGACCCAGTTTGGCGAAATGATAATATCCCTAAGGTAGTCACACACCTAGTGAAACACTGCATCATTTGTCTGAAACATAATCCTGGGAAAGGTACTCCTACACCCGCAGGTAACTTTGCACCGCCTTCCTTCCCTTTCGAGGTTCTCCAGATGGATTTCATTGAAATGGAACAAGTTAATAACATGAAGTATGTGCTAGTAGTAATTTGTGCATTCAGTAAATGGATTGAGGCTTACCCCACTAAGGAGAATACGGCCATGGCGACGGCGAAGGTGCTCTTAAAAGAGTTCTTCTGCGCGCTATGGATTGCCACGTGTGATCTGGAGTGACAACGGAAGTCACTTCAACTCAAAAGTCATTGAATTGGTGTGCAAGGGCTTGCATATTAAGCAGAAGTTTCATGCAGCGAACCACCCCCAGTCAGCAGGCCTGGTTGTGAAATACAATGGTACTCTCAAACTGAAGTTAGCAAAGATCCAAGAAAGCACAGGATGGCGATGGCCAGATGCATTACCTTTGACTTTGTTATCCACCAGAGTGACAGCGCATTCTAGAACAGGGTTGTCCCCGTACGAGGTGGTCTTTGGGCGCCCTGCCAACGTCTGGGGCGTCCCAAGACCCAAGCACTTCTCCGAGATAGAGTACCCCCTGTTGATAGATTATCTGTATGAATTGTCTAAAGATCTCTGTTCTGTCCACCAACAGATTCACGCCACGCTGCAACCAGTACCAGAGGGGCCCGGGCATCAGCTACAACCCGGGACCTTTGTAATGGTCAAGAATTTTCAACGGAAGAACTGCCTGGAGCCGAGGCGGAAGGGGCCCCTCCTTGTGTTGCTTGCTACCCGCACCGCCGTGAAGCTAGAAGGCCGGAAGAACTAGGTGCATGCATCGCACGTGAAGAGGGTACCTCTACCACTTCCGTATGATCAGTGGGCACTCGAAGGCATCGGTGACCAGGAAGGGGAGCGGGTGCCCCGCTTCGTTCCTTTCTCTGACACCCGATTGAGGTGGGCGCAGACAGATGAAGAAAGCGACGAGGCCTTACTTGAGGCGGTCCCTCCAGAGATAAGGGCCGCCCCGGATGCTCCCACTTCTAGTGCACAGACACCTTAGTCTCAATGCCCTGCTGAGCCTGAATTTCTCCCCCTTTTTGCTGATGAGGAAGTGCCTGGGGTGCCAGGTGCAACTTGCGGCCCCGACGGAAGGACAGTGCGCCAGTAGGACAGTCCAGGAGTTAGGGAAGGACTTGAGCGTAGGGCGGAGGTGCTATGTCTATGGTGCCTGCTTTAGATTAGAGTGAACAACACTGGTGCACTGCTCTAGACACTGGACAGGATCATTGAGGGTATTTGCCCAGGAGGGAGGGTGCTCTATCCTGAAAGAAGAACATTTGTTTTCCAGCAAGGGCTGAGATTGTGCAGCTCCCCCGTGGGAGTGCTTCATAGCACCGTCGTTGATGAACAATAGGAGCCTGCCAGTGAGGCTCTGAAGGACACTGGGAGAATTGTACCCCTCTGGTCGGTTGTATTTTTCTGGCTCCAGTCTGTGAATTTTTTTCCCTGAGACGCATATAAGTTCCTTTTGAAGTTTTGAAAATGTATCCTTTTGGTCGTCCTACTCATGATGAGGAGCAGCCTTTTGCGGCTCAGCATTCCACTTCAAATGGGCCTGTTTGGTCTTCTTGGTCCACTAAGAGTAAAATAGTGTTTGTTGCAATCATTTTGCTTTCCTTGATAGTTGTATTTGGGGTGCTGTTCTTCCTAGAAGAGATATACCCTGTGCACGCTTGGATAAGTACTACGCCAGCCCCTCCTGAACATATTTTTGGTACTTTAGCGCCTCATAAAGAAGAGCACCGGAAGTCCTATAAGGACAATGTTTTTATTCAGACGTTGCACCAAACGCATGCTGCCTATAATACGACAAAATGTTGGGTGTGTGGTTTGCTGCCTTCTATTACACATCGAAGTGAGAACTTGTTGCCTATGCCCTTATCCTATGTTAATAGTTGTGAGGGGTGGTTTACCTTACTTAGTATGATCCACTTGTTCTCTCAGGTTGACTCCTTGGAACAAAGAGACACCCGTTCCCGTTCCTTGACAATGAATGTGTACTCCCAACATAGGGCCCCACCTGGTGTTTCCCCCGGGAATGGGCGGTTTGATCGAGTATTCTTGAATTCTTGCCTCAGAGCAGCAGATCGAGGTAGAAATGCAAGCAGAACAGAGATGGACAGGGATGGGTTCTCGCAGTTCAATGTATCAGAATATTATCAATCCTTCCAAGCCCGCAATGTCAAGAAAGGTAAGCCCATACCCCTGGCAGTGGTAGATGTACTGGCTCCCTTTTGCGTTCAAGGGGCAGGAGACATAAAGGTGGGAGACAGTAGATGCAACACCACTTCTATATTGAGGATGCCCAAAAGTCCACCCTTGATCCCGCCGCCTAATGTTTATTTTGTTTGTGGTGCTCGTGGTTATGTGTGGCTCCCTGAGGGATGGTCCAGGCTGCGCTACCTTTCCTACCTCCTCCCGCCAGTTTATATAGCCCCTCCCAACTACCACAAAACTCATCGCCTACAACGTAGAGGTGTCCTAGCCTTCCGGTTCAAGAGGATGATTAGTACAGATGACATAGACCAGACTGACACGACCTTGCAACAGTTTACTGACGCAATGAAAGGCATTCTACCCTTCTGGGGCCCTATGGCCAATAGCCTCAATATTAGACGACTCACCCGGGTGGTAGAGGGGGTTATCAATATAACGGCAGGAATATTGACCAACATTGTCGCGTCATCGGTAGCAGTTGCTGTGTCTACATGCCTGACCACGCCCCCGCTGTATATTCTGCTATACAGAAGCTCCACAAGCTTGCCTCTGACATTCACCAAGATAATGGGTCATGGTCCTTGACAGGGTGGTTCTGGGGTCTACTGACATCATGGGGTTGGAAGATATTACTTGTCCTAATAGCCATCGCAGGTGTCATCTTTACATGTTGCCTATGTATTAACTGTCTTCCAGCCTGTTGCACCTATTGTGTGAGTAAACTCGCCCCTACCCCTAAATTGTCAAGACGAGATAACAAGGTCTCCACTATGATGATGCAGGACATCCAGGACATCATGCTCATAGATGAGGGCATCTTCGAATATTAAGTGATTTTGATGCTCCTGTGTTGCTTTGTTCTCCTTTGTAACTTGAGTGACTATGCAATTCCTTTCTTCCCACCTAGAATTGTAAAGACCCTACCGGATAGCCCAATAAAGCATTTAGCCACCCATGCTAAAAGGAGGGTCTGTTAGGTTTGAAAAATCCCATTCCCGCAATGCACTCGTTTCATGTTATATTAGGTTAGCAGTGTGTGGCTAAATAGATGCCATTTGTATTCACGTTATGCAACCCACTGAGTTATCCATGCAAAGTGCAAGCTTTAGTTAGCAAGTGTGACTCTATTTTGTATTTCGTAATCCTTATTAAGCTGCTTAGGCTGTGTCTGAACTAGGCCTCATCATTCATATTGCTTGCCTCAGCAGAACACTGTATTTCGTTATTATTTCTCTTCTGTTCAAGGCTGTTTTCCGGCTTACTAATGAATAGGCCATTCTGCCTTCGCATACCTATCTGATTGTGTAGTTCTGCTCCCACGTTGGGAGATGCTGAGATTCAGCGCGATGACCTCGAAGTGCAGATAGCATGTACCCATCTGGCAAGTGGTAGCTCATCCTCCTGTACCTCCATTGTTCATGTTTGGCCCAGGCCGGTAACTTTCCACTGTGGGCGTGGTTGGAGGCTCCTTGGGAGGAATGATTACTCACTTCAGACTGTTAGGGGGTCAGTCCCTCGGCAGACAACTTAGGGTGCAGGTCAGATTGGACTCCTCTGCAGAGTATTGCTAATAAATGTATGTTTGTATTCTCTACTGTCTGACCGACTCTTCATTCTTGGGAAGGCATAGCAGGTGGTTGTAAGAAACCCGAGTGGCCCCTAAGGGCCACTTCATCAGTTGCTGTTTGGGAACATGTACTTTGGTCATATAGGTAGACACGGGTGGGTGACACACACTTGGAGAGGGATCTTTCCAGAGAAGGGAGCGTGACAGCACCTGTAATGTAGATCTTCCATGTATAGACTGAGGTATGGGGTCTGCTACGAACACCTCGAGATCTTCTAATATGTAATCATTTTGCTTCCGTAGAAGGGGAGGGAGGTTAGGCTACACTTTCGTATATGACAGCACCTTTTATGATTTACAGACTACTTGCTATGCTAACAGTATTTGTGTTAGGCATTTTTCTACTTGTTGTGGCGTGAATACTGCATACTAGAGCACGTAAGTTAAAATAAATATTTTAAACTTTTCTCGTGTCTCTGTCAAATCTTATTGTGGACTGGTACGAGAGTGAGAGAAAAAGGGTGTGTCCTTCAACCGTGATTCCTGAGAGGGTTGGGAGTGTTGTGTTCTGGGGTGTCTAATCACCGGTTCTTCTGTGAGTGAATAGGAGGGCAAGTGAGACACTATAGCTAGTCGGTCCCCGGGCTCATGCATACTCAGGTGATAGAATGACTCAGTCCCTGCCTTCTAAGGTTCCATGATCCCAAACATAGTTCTGTGACTCCGCAGAATCTCTGCAACAAGACCACAGCAGTCCGAACACCTCCGACAGGACCACGGAAGTCGGGCGACCGGCATCGTAATCAGGCCCTTAGTAACTCTGAGAGCACATTATTCCATATATGTAAAGTGCCACTTATCTATATATATATGGTAACCAGCCCTGTCATCTTACAAGTCTCACTTTAGGTCTGACTTATTAATATATAAAATGAGTTTTACCTACACAGAAAATACACTTTTCAGTTTCTATGTGTTATTGTGGTGAATTGCAGCTGAGCCAGTTCATTTTGAGGCCATATATACACTCTGCAGCCCACAAATCAAATTTAACTCCACTAGTGCAACATCTATGCCATCTTACAGCAATGTGAAATAGACCAATTGGGTAAAACAAGTGCCATTTTAGGATCAAAGTATCCACACTAAAGTGATGAATAGCACATTGCACATAGTCATAATAGCATCAGTAAAAATAGAGAATAGGATCCGGAAAAAGATAAAAACTCTGAGGTCACTGCACAGAAAGTGCAACTCTGCTACACCAACTTGGATAGTTTGCACGTGCACTGCACTGGAAAAAGGGCATTTCTCACAAGCATCCATTGAAATTCTGTGAAAACCTTTAGATTAGTTATGACTCAAGGGAATGGGGATAGTAATGTCTAAGGGCCTTATTACGAGTTTGGCGATCCACGGGTCGCCAGACTGGCAGGGGCGCAGCTGTACCGGTCTTCCGACTGCCCAATTAGGACCAGGGCCGTCGCGGCACCCTGGGACCCCCACAACCGCCAGAGATCAGAGATCCCTGTCTGTGGCGCAGTGTTCTTGAGGCCGCAATATGCTTGGCGGGGCCTCTGCTGCCCTGCCTAGCATATTACAAGTTTCCTCACTGCCACACTTTCCATGGCGGTGCGACCGCCATGAAAAGTACGACGGTGAGGAAACAAACCACCTTGTGCCTCTGCGCCATAGGGTGCATGCAGGCGGAGACATGTTGTGCCCCTCTGTGTGCATGCCCACCCCAGTTTCTAAAGGGCATGGACTTGACAGTCCAGGCCCTGCAGGAACTGCCTTTGATGCTCCCATTGCGGTGCTGGTACTGCCAAAGAACTGCTCACCAGAGTGAAAACTAGTCATACTCTGGCAGGCAGCCTTTATTGTCTCAGAGCGGGCAACCCATAAACACAAAACCTAAAAAGACAGGAAAACCAATGGTGAAGGTAGTAATTAAACCTTAAATCTCACTCCCACTATGAATAGTGAAAGGAGACACATGCAGTGTGTAAGAATTTCAATGACTAACAGCCTAATTTATCAAAGGGTTTTACCCATTCTTTTGCTATGGGAAAATCTGTTGCTACATAAGAGCCTAAGTTCATGAAATAAGATATGATGTAAATGGGTAATTGTTCAACTCTTTCTTTGTCTCTGCAAGTATTATATACTGAGAGTATGTGACATTCTGAACAATCATATGTTATTCTACATCAGTGAATAGTTCTTTGTTGGGCTTTTATGAATTTGGTTTTGATATTTTTTATAGTGTTTCACTTATTTTCCATTTCAAAGTGATTCCATCCATGTGTCAATTTTAGTTGTTTCATTAGTGATATTGTAGATGATGTAATGATGTATTCTCTGTGTAAAATATTGTGTCACATATTAAATCATGAATAGTGATGGTGGGAGTTTACAATTGTGTAATTACCAAACCTGGTAAAATTCCTAGGTTTTTATAGGTTGTATTTGCTTCTTCTGAAGCACATCATTCTCATCTATTAAAATCTTCTCTGGCATTGTAAAATAAGTTTGAAGGGTTGTGCCAGTCCTGCCCCCACCTCAATACAATCTTCAAGAAAGTTTACTACTGTCCACTTCCTAGTTTTTTCCCCTTGACATTAGTTTTTCGGACATTGCCTGAATGCTGGGGAGAGTTGTCCTTGGCCTTACCTATCGCCTCCATACTCTGTTCCCTACAGACATGTCTAAGGCCATGTCTGTGCCTCTAGCCTTTCATATAACATCCTTTTGACCTTGGCCAAGGGCAATGGTGTCATGTCTTAATACCACAGTCTGATGCCAGCCAAGAGCAAGCAGGCAGGCAGACAGCCCCGCACATCGAACAACAGGGTTATCAAAATGCTAGTCTTCTTGTAGTCAAGATGATTTATTGTTCTAAAGTAAGCAACATCAACGACATGCCAGATTAGTACAGGGACCCCAACTGACCCACCACAGAATTCTCAGCCAGAAGACTCTTAACATTCTTGGAAGTCTCTTAACATTCTTGGCATGTGCTGCCTGAATCTTAAAGGTACAAGAAAGAGAGGAATACAACAAGGGCATATGACAGGTGTCTCATTGTCAGCATCACAACTGAAGTGCTGTCACCAGGGTAATAACTGACAGATGCCTCAGTCTGCCCTCTAACACATGGTTTTCCAGGAGAGTTTTTGAAGCTGACAGATGCTCCAGCATCGTGTTAGCAATTGCAACCACTACATCTGACCACCTACTCACCTCACATACCTTTGTGGGAAGTGGGGGCTCAGGGCATGTAAGCAATGCCACTCCTCATGTTTGCAATTGCTAACATGAGACAAAGATATCTGTCAGGTACTACTTATAACTCAATGCATGTCGGGCTCTAACAGTCTGCTGACTTTTCTAAACACATGTGGTTCGAGTAATGATTATTTTTGCACACCTAAACTTAACTTATCCATACACAATTTTACCTTTGCATATGAAAAGTCCTAGTCCCCTTTCATGAAATTATGATTCTCTGACTCAGAAGTGCATTCACAAATTCAGAAAATTTGCTGGTATGGCAAATTGGCAGCATTAGTAAATGTAGATTTGTAGGCAGGTTAAAAGACGTTCCTATGTGCCTCACCAGTAAATGTTGATGAGCCTCCTAAGCTTCTCTTATGGTTTATGACATGTTCGAACATTTTTCAAATAGTTTCCTACCCTGGAAATTAATGTAAATGTAGCCCTACCAAGGGCAGAAGTAAGTATCTTTAGAAGACTTGGAATGTGTAGGAAACAACACCAATCCATGGGAGGGGAAGGCCTCCAATCCTTGGAAATATATGTTCTTATGTAAAACCCTACAAAAAGTTAAATGTGATAATGCATATGTTGAAGAGAGTCCAAGCAAAAGGGATGAAACAGGTAAATATTTAGTCAAAGTAGACAATACACAAACAGCTCCTGATGTGAAGAAAAAACAGCACCAACCAAACGTCCTGATGCTGCGCCTGCCTCATCGGCAGATGAGACCCAGAGAACTTTGCATTCCAACAGAGAACAACATCAAAACAGCTGAGAAAATCCAAAATAAACATACAGAACACAACAGCACAGTTTCTGTATGTTCAAATGTTCACCACTTGCAAATCTCCATGTGCAAATGTTATAAATTTGAGTACTGCTGGGGAAACTATGATTGTTGTGATCCTCTGAGAGAAATCCTGTTTAGAAAGTGAAATATGTGCAGCAGGAAGTTATTTTCTGAATGTCACACTTTTTGTGAGCCAGACCCTTTCTTTTTTTTCTTTTCTTTTTTTCCTGTGAATCTCTGTGTAGGAAATCTTCTAGAGTACTTAACCTCTGTTCCTGTATGTGAATGTCCGTTCCAATTGCTGCCTAATCCCATGGGAGGTCTTCATGGCTACCCCTCTAATCAGAACCTTCATAGCCTCCCATTCCATAGCCCTGCTGGACGCTGTTCTCCAGTTTTCATCAAAGTAATGGGATAGGACCTCCATTAGGGCAGCAGCAAACGGGGGATCTTGCAACGCCGCCGCCCACAGGCACCATTGCGGTATCGCCGGTCGTCCCACTCCCTCTGTAAGGCACAAGAGGAGAGGAGAATGGTCCGATAGATATCGGGGTAAGTGTGCAATCCCTCTCACTCCCGGGGCCAATCCCGTTGAGATACAGCAGTAATCCAGACGACTGAATGTGTTCGTTGCCGGGGTGGAAAATGATAACACTTGCTTCCGGGGGTTACGCATTCTCCACTAATCCCTAAGTTACAACCCGTTGAGAATCTCTAATAATACTTTGTTTGAATGAGGTTTAGTATTCTCCTTGGGTGGGTCTCTATCTAAGCGTGCATGCAGGATACAATTAAAATCCCCTAACAATATAATTTCCTCTCCCAAGAACAGGGTTGCTACCTCCATCACTTTTGTAAAGAATTCGGGTTATGGGAATTGGGGGCGCAGACATTAATTAAACACAACGCCCTCCCCTCCCACTTCCCGTGTATGATCACGTATCACCCCTCGGGGTCCATTACATGGTGTATGTGTTGTAAGGGAATCCCAGGAGCCACCGAAATAAGTGTCCCCCTTGCGAATCCGTAGTAGGAGGTGGCATATATCTGGCCCCTCCATCAACGCCTATTATGATATAATGGGGTAACCCACAATTGTCAAGGACCTGGGTAACGATTGGTATAGGAAACAATGGTCATAGACTTCTTTGAAGTTACAATTTAGTTATGAAAGACATTTCATTAGTCAAAGGGCATCAGGTACATATAGAGTTGGCATAGGTATCATTAATGTACCACCATTTTCTTTATAATGCAAACAAGTATATCCTCGAAAAACACAAAGGCACAAAATATCGCTCCAAAGGTGACCGTTTATTATTTAGTTATTTTTATAACAGATCACCATATTCAATGCTCCAAATAGAAAAAGAGGTTGCTCCAAGGGGAGTGTGAAAAAGAAAAGTGCTCGTGTGGTAGGATAGCTATAAAGGAGGGGAATCCAACGAATATGCCTCTTTACCCCGCATCCCGTTACCCCGCATGTTTTTACAACGCGGTCGTTACAACGACCGCGTTGCAAAACAACGCAATACCATTACCCCGCAAGTCGTAATAACGACTTGCGGAGGGGGGCGCTGGATGTTGGAATAGTATAATTTACTATTCGAACTCCAGTCTGTGCGGACAGTAGGGAAGGTGTTGGATTTTAAATCCAACACCTTCTCCCCCCTTCCGCAAGTCGTTGTTACGACTTGCGGGGTAATGGTATTGCGTTGTTACAACGCGGTCGTTGTAACGACCGCGTTGTAACAACATGCGGGGTGAGGGATGCGGGGTCAATGTTGTTTACCAAATCCAACAGGTAAGTTCAATAACCAATCAATTATACATTCAGGTATCCTTGGTAAAACTGGTCGTGGTTCATAGTAGCACCAGTTTTACAGATAGGCCTGTCCCTTATGGATTTACACATATTCATTTCATGATTTTCTGATGGCGCACAGAGAACATTCATCTGTGAAAAGGCAGGGCTGGGATGATGTCAGGTACAGGCCCACTGGGGGAAATTGTCGACGTTTCGATCCTGGTGCAATGAGGGTAAATTATATCCTCTGCAGGCGGGTCTTCCTCAAATGGCGGTCCGCGAGGAGGCCAGCTGGAATCTAGACACGTTGAACTTGATTTCTGCATAAATTCCCTAGAAAACATAACTGCAAAACATCAAATTCCCCCCCACCACCGGGCATTCTTGTAAGTCCTTCACCCCCCATATGTTGCGTGATAACAGTCTGCAAGTACGCACTAATACGCCCAACCCCCAAACAGTAATTCTTAACTTATCTTGTCTTGGGTTGGTCTTGAGGCTCTCTCCTCACCAAAGTTCTTGGATAAAACCCTACTGGTTTGCTGTGCTAGAGGCTCAGCCGCCGAAGAGGTGCGAGGTTCAAACCTTCAGCTCTCTCTGCGGGAGCGGACCTCTGAAGGGGGTGGCTGTCCCTCCCCACGACAGACATGTTAGTCAGCTTTGGTCTTTGTTGAACTGTATTGTATACCATGTCCACACTGTTATATCTAGTTTACACTCAACTTTCCTTTTTTTTTGTGCCAGCCTGTGTCCTCGCTTCCGCACGTCCTCCATTCGGACTCCATCGTGCCTTTCATTCAAGTGGCTCCTCCAGTCCTTCAGGGTCTGGTCCTGTTTCTTGGGTCGCAGTTTCTGATTCCTGAACTATTTTGGTGTCTGAAGCCTGCAATGTTCCGTCTGAGCGGACCCATATCCTTCCTGGACTTTCTCTTCTATACTGTGATTTCTCCCTTGGCCCCCTCCGCCATTCCCGGTTTGTTTCTCCTGTTGTCGATGCTCTAGATGACCACATTGAGGGGACCAGACATGCCCCTGGTATTCCACTGGAGTCCAACCAGTCACTTGCTTCAGAGGCTGACTGAAAGAACAGGGTTCGGACGGCTTTTTCTACTCTCAGTTTTGCAGGGACCAATAGGCTATATTTCATATTTAGATCCTGGAGACGTTGTTTGACATTTAGGAATGTCTTCCTTTGCTCTTGAAGACATTGGGTGTAGTCGGGATATATCGAAATGGGATGACCTTCAAATATAGTGGACCTTTCATGTGTATGGCCTGCAGGACCCTATCCCGGTAATTGAAGAACCGGGCGATGATCGCTCTCAGCGCTGCTCCCGGCCTAGGAGGGGAGGCCACGAACTATGTGCTCTCTCAATGTTGAAGAACTTTGACAGCTGTTTTGGGGCTATTTCTTTCAGGATCCATTCTTCTAGGAAGAGTTCAGCCAAGGGGCCCTCTGCTCGTTCAGGGAAACCCACAAATCTAAGATTGTTCCTCTTCGATCTCCCGTTGGAGTCCTCAGCTTTTTCATTTAGGTCCACTACTCTTTTGTGAAGCGCAGTAATGGTGTCTGTGAGGGAACACAATTCCGTTTGTAGTGCATCCACATTTTCCTCTGTTGTGGTCACCCTGTCTGCCACCTTCCGCAGATCACAGATCACAGCATAGTAGGTCAATGGCCACTGCATCTATTCTGTGTACCATATCTTCACATGTAAACTGAATTGCCTATAGGGCATCTAGTAGTGAGGGGGGTTCTTTTTCATTTCGAGGATATCCATTGTCACCCCCTATCGTGCTCTCCGTCTGAGTCTCTGAACCCTGTTGCAGGGGTAAGGTATAATTAATTATTTTATTAGCTTGTGACTTGGCTCCTTTTTCCTTGACCTTGATGAGGGCGTGTAGCAAGGTTCCTTGGTGGTGTCTTCTGTTTCTTGGTGTTAGGTAGATCTCTCTGGATTGAACCTGTGCCTCGCCCCCTTGACCTTTTCTCTGGATGAATTGTTGATTGCGTTCCCTATCCACTTAATATTTCAGTATTCGAAGCACCTGTTAGACTCCTGGAGTAAGTGGTGTCTATTCAACTGTTTGGAGCCGCACAGCTTCTCACGGCCCCTACTATATCTTTTACTGCTCTTCCAGTCTCTTAGCAGTTTGCCTTCATTATTTCTTGTTGGTTAGTCTCTGTGTTTCTGCTCCCGTTATCAATCTTCCCCTCACCTCTTAGCCCTACCAACGTCGGGTTGGTGTGTTTTTACTTCCCTTATCTGTGGCTTATGGGCATTACAGTTCTGTTAGTGGTGCTCCTCGGTGAACCCCTTACTGTAGCTGAGCTGTAGTATGGCATGTAGTACTGCTGGGCCCATCCTTCCTGCTTCCTTATTTGGACTTCTCCTCATTTGGGAGGTCTTGCTTCAGTTAAAAGTTAGGGAATACAATACGCCAGTCTGTCCCCACCCTGTTCCACCAGGGCCTCCTCTGTAGCGTCTCGAGGAGTCATATCTTGCAGGGTTTGCAGGCCACCGGGTTTTGCTACCTTCTCGGCCCATTCACTGTTTCTCCTCATTGGTCAGACCCCAGGACTCGGATCGGGTCGTCTTCCTGCACAACGTGGGTAACCGGGCAGCCCTCTACTCTCTCGGGGCACTAACGGGATCCAGCCACTCCAGAACCCGTGCTGCCACTCGGGGGCTCGGGCAGGCGCTGGCCGGGCGCGGCCTCCAGCGTTTGTCTGCCCGACTCAACAGGCTCCTCCACCTTCCATTAGCAGGCCTCTGACGGCCTACCCAGCTGTTGTTCCCAGGCCTCGGGGCAGAAAACAAGGGCTATGGGTGCTCGCCAGGTACCACTGACGCATTGCGGCTCCCCAAGTCTGCAGGCTTCATTTCTCCCACTGCCTCAGGCCACGATTGGGTGCCCCCCCCTGTGTCTTTCACTGCCTGGGAGGGCTTTGGGCCTTCAGTTGTTGGTCGTGTGCAGACTATAGCACCCCAGCTACTTGAGCTGCCAGGCCCCGCCTTTCCTCCGTTTCTGGGCCCTGGGCGGCTTCCTCACCTTTGTTTCTTTCCTGGCCCGGGACCCCGTCCTCTGGCTCTGCTGCTGTGGAGTTGGGACAGTTCTTCTTCTTCCTCTGTCCTCCCCGCCTCTGCGCTTTCCTCTTGTGCACAGGGATTCCGGGCGGTTCCCGACGACTCCCTTCCCCTCCGTGGCCCAGCATTGGCGAGCTCGTCGTTTGGCCTGTTCCAACCTACGGAGCGCCGACACGGGGAATGTCGTGACTTTTCAGGATCACCGGGTGAGCAGTGTTATTAATCTTTGTAATTTATGGGTTAATGGACAGGATTTATGGAGGATTATGGCAAAATATGCTGCTGTCACGGGGAGCCTCAGCAGAGGCGTCTACTCTGCCATTCCGGCAGACCACGCCCCCCCCCGCCAGACCCTTTCTGATCAGGACAGCCAGCCTGTATTCCACTAAAAGCAGGTGGAAACACAACGGGCCTGATTCACAAAGGTAAACTAACACTTTTTTGTAAGTTTACTACTTTTTGGTATTCACAAAGGTAAACTTAGACCAAAAGTCTAACTTTACTACTTTTCAGTATTCATAAATGTAAGTTACTACTAGTAAAGGTAGACTTTTGGTCTAAGTTTACCTTTGTGAATACCGAAAAGTAGTGAACTTGGACAAAAGTGTAAGTTTACCTCTGTGAATCAGGCCCAACACATTTTTTACCACTTGGTTTGTGTTGAGATGATGTGTTTCTACCATCTCAGGAGTATCAGGGACTGGTGTGTGGCCCAGTGTGCTTCTATCATGTGATTAAGTGCCTTAAAGGGTGCCAGACCAGCATTCAAGATAATGTGAACAGAACAAAAACCACATAAAGAGGCCTTTTTAGTGCTAGCATAGTGTCCCAAAGCATACCAATTCAATCACTTAATCATGACATACTCCACTGAAATAATTCATTGGATGCACAATGTCAAAAAGAGAATTATGTACACTTTACAGATGGTGTATCCCCATTGCGTACAGGGTAATGAATCAGGACTGTCCTTCAGAACACAGAGTAGATTCTTTTGGAATGTAAAATCATCTACATGGCTGCATAACAAGCATAAAAATAACTAAATTATTGCCTACACTGTTGTGCGGCGTTCATCACTTTCATAAAGTGTGAAACAATGATAATTATAATAATATAATTAACAGTATTTATAATCATACTACTACTACTACTAATGCTAATATAGTAATGATAATCATAATAATCATAATCACAATAATACCTGTTAATAAATGTTTATAGTTGTTCTATTCTACTTCAAACTTATATCTCATCTTTGTAAATATTACCCATTTTACGGTATTCAGCGTACTCACCTCAGGAGGATGGAAGACTGAGTAGGCCCTCCTTGGATTCAGGCTCGCCCTTTGCAGAGAGGTTTAGCAGAGACTATTGAACTCACTGCCTCTTGGTTTAATTGCCACATGCAGAATGAAATGGAGCTTTAATCAGGTCAATCTAATGGCCTTACAATAGCTGTAAAAGAACACACAAACTGGAATAAAGGTTACTTCCATTTGGTTCTGATTTCTGATTAAATTAGGCTATTCAGCCCTTGATTACGATAAAAAAGAATTGAACACCAACAAGAAATGCAACAAACTACAACAATTCCGCTTTAATTCGCAGAGGGATAATAAACCAATACATTTTGGTGCACACTCGTATGTAGAGTCATGGTATTAAGTAATGACACAGCACACCCTTGTCACTAAATCAAATATAATATGAATATGTTCCTTCCCTGGAAATATAAAAAGCATAAGATCTTGTCAAGTAAATACTTTGGTGAATGCACTTCACCTGTATATAAATTAAGGGGCAGATTTACAAGCCCCTTGCGACACATTTGCGCCGCCGTTGCGTCACTTCTGTGACGCAGCGGCGGCGTAAACCATGCGCCACGTTGCGACTTATTTACAACGTGACGCATCTAGGGAGATGCGTCACGTTGTAAAGCCCTGCGCCACATTAAACCTGCATCAGGTTTAATGTATGTAGGGTGGGCGTTCCGTCGGAAAAAGCCTCGTAAAAGTGACGCAGTGAAATCTACAAGATTTCACTGAATCACTTTTCAGAGGCCGCTGCGACAAAACCTTACGCCTGCTTGAAGCAGGCGTAAGGAGTGGCGCAGCACGTTAGGTATGGGCGGTCCCTGAACATTGCTGGAGTTGCGTCGTGCTTGCGACACGACTCCAGCAATGCGCCGCCCTTACGCCATCAGATGCGACACGCATCTGTCTATCCCTGCGCCACGGTGCGCCGCATTGTAAATGCGACGCATCAGTGGTGGCGCAAGGGTAGAATTTTGTGTTGCATTGGTACTGGCGCATCCCTGCTAATATGCAGGGATGCACCAGTCCTTGTAAATCTGCCCCTAAATGTATTTTACCCTTACGAAGGCTTGTTAAATCTTAGGCCAAAACACTATTTAATATTTATTTGTGTATGATATTGAGGTTTTCTTTAGCGACTAAAACATAATTGGTAGCTATTTGGTGATATGACAACAGAATCCACAGATGCAGGTAGTGGTATTGACTAAGCTGGAAACATACAGTACATGTGTGACGGAATACAGAATAGGTCGGAGACAGAAAGAATATCAGGCAGAGTCCTACAACATGTTAGCATAGGGATGTAGAAAGGCCATGATCTAGTTCAGTGCATCATCTAACCAGTACCAAAGCATAACATTGACAGCATAACATTGACGCCTATGCAAGTCAAGCTTCAACTGCCATAGGCTTGATTACTGCAGCAGCAAGTGGGACATGTGACACTCCAGCCACTCTAACCAGAAGTGAGGCATACAGCCTTAGAGATGTACCACCTTTTGCATACCCCATCGTCGGGCCCACAGTACACCCGAAGGGAGACCCATTACACAGACACTGGCCGAGTCATCAGTCCCTGAAGATGAGTTAATAGCATGACCTTTAGTTCACAGTTTATGTACATTTAAGTATTATATCAGAGAGGTTTGAATGTCTGCTTTACAATTCTACCATTAGGGAACTCATTATTGAACTCAAATTCCAGTTGCTCTGACGTTGGTAATTTCTACATCAATTTTAGAAGAAAAGTTTGGTTATGTCTGGAAACTGCTCCATCCACAGAGCAGAGTCCCTAATTATGTGTCACTTCCATTGCTCCTGGTCCTCCATCACCATCCTGCTCCTGTGTTGGTTCATCAGCCTCATCTTCCTCCATCTCACCACAAATGTGTTAGCCGTATGCAATTTGTTGTCTAACATATCACATATACCTATGATGTCACTGCCCTTCTCTACATACTGTTGTGACTGTGCAGCCTGCCCATGTGCTGCCCGCCTGAGAGGAATGTATGTCAGGTGTGAGGAAGTCACATACTGACAGAACAACCAACAGTGGGTGGCAGAACAGAAGATATGGGCCAAGAGGTGGGTGACAAAAAGCACACAGCACCAGCACTTTTTATCATTTCAATGAGAAGATCTTCGAACCACATCAGGCCTGTGTGTCTGTCCTGTGCGTTCGGCTATTCTACCACTATCAGTCTTGCTGCCAACAAGGACAGTCTCAGATGTCTGTATGTGTGTGTGTGTGTGCGTGCGTGCGTGTGTGTGCGTGCGTGCGTACGTGTGTGTGTGATATATATCCCTGAGCAGGGTGCTGCTGCAACCCTTCAGCGCCGTCAGACAGCACTACAGAGGCCATCATCTGAAATGGAAAATATTTTGAAACACATTGTTTTGTGTCTTGTGGGGAGATCATTTTGTACTTGTTTTAACATACCGTTGTGGCTGCACAGATTTAACAAAACCCCTTTAAACAACCTCTTTTGTTTTTGGGTGCGAACATGCGCGCTATAGTGTTTCTTTTATTTGGGTGCATTTGTTTTCATGTGGTAATAACCTCACTCCACTGGTCCTGATGTTTTTATTTAATATGCGCTCTTGCAGAGGCTGCCCCCAAAGGGGGCTAGAGAGCCGGCGCCATAACTAGCGCCGTGCCCCCGGACAGAACCAGTTTGGGGCTGGTTTTGGCGCGCAAAGCGACAAAGAATAAGGAAAAACACCCGGGCCCCCCCGTGGCAGCCGCCAAAGAGGCGCCGGCCCCCTCGGCCAATGGGGGCCCAGGCGGGATATGAACCCCCCAATAGGGGAAGACGCCTACCTTGGCTGGAAAGCAAGTGGGGGGGCATATAAGCGCTGCTCCCCCAGGTAAGCTCCTATCTTCACGGAGCGGGGGAGCAGCATCGGCGTCGGAACCTTTTGTCCCACCCACCCACACCTAAGGAACAGCAATGTCGCAGGGCTGAGGAACAAGCAAGGCTTGGGCGAAGAACTACGCTGATAACAGTTGGTACGGAGGCACACCGGAGGGCGGTGTGCCAGAATAGGTCCACTCACCTTGGGATGCCTCACGGCTGGGTGAGTCGGCCTAAGGGCGGTGTGTAGGACCACTCACTTTGGGATGCCTCACGGCTGGGTGAGTTGGCCTACCAAAGAGGGGGGGTAGCAAACGGAGACGGCGCTCGCAGCCCAGCCGCCGCCGGACGGCAGGGCACAACAAGAGTCGGACAAGGTAGCGAGTTGTGGCCTAACTCCGGGACAGAAGCTACTCCCTCCCCGCGCAAAAAGAGCGCAAACCCAATCTACCAAAGAAAACGACAAGGAAGGGCCAAGAGACAATACCAAGGAAGTTTGTTATAACATAGCATGCAAAATATACAAAGTATATACATGTTTCCTTGTATTCCTAATAAACTGCGGCCAACAAATGACCACCACAAGACAAGCGTGTACGTTGGCTTTTTTCACGAGGAGGAATACAGTATGGGGAATGTTGCATATATGTGGGAGTGGGGCGGAGTGCGAGGGTTATGTTCCCAGGTTACAAAGCACCGGCAAGGTTACGAATGCGCCCTTCGCTAATTGCTTCTATTTTTGTTTCCTATCTTGCTTGCACATTATGGTTTAGTTGAAACATTATTCAGCAGAGTGTTTTGACAAGATATTGGGTCTAACACTAAAGTATATTTAACAGAATTCCCCAGGTCCCGACATAGCTCCTTGGTAATGTTTTGACCTGTTTATGTGGTCTGCACCTACAGCTTTGCCAAAGCCAGATCTGCAAGCGACACCAGGGTTCTTCATTTTACTGTTCCATGTTAGATCTGTCTCTCATTTAGGGCTCGGGCCCGTGGATATGCGCCTATAAAATGCTGCAGCTGACTGACTAGGAGGGTCCTATATGGCCACTCAAGGTCAACTGATTTAGTTTGTTTTGTCTATAAGCTTATATTACTATGATGCGGTTCATTCTGCCACAGTGATGTTTACATTACCTTCCCAAAAAAGCAATTTCCTCTGGTAACTAGGTCCTAACTCTAACTGCACAGTATATATGTATTCACACCCAGTGTGCTGCTAGATATTACCCCTTAGTAAGTCAGGCAGCCCAGCTGCCTTAGCCTGACATGGATTTTCTATTCTTTGTGGCCAAACAGAGGATTAGAATTAGAACCACCGGGGCTGGTAGCAGCAGGTATGAGTTGAAAGAGAAGTTAAATACCTGAGCCCTCCCTTTCGCTTGGGCAATGGTCTTCAAACTTTTTAATGCTGTGCCCATCTCATGTAAAAAAAAAAGAAAAAAACATGAAGCCACACTTCAGAAGGACAACATAATTTCTTTTTTCACTAAAAATCAGCAGCATATTTAGCAACCCATCCATTGGAGTTATTTTCAGTAACCTACCTTAAAAATGCAATCAAATACATGGTTGCCAACATGCTTGTAGCAGCCCGTATCCCCTAAAAGTGTAAGATCAGTGTGATCCTTTATCAGATATGGGGGGAGGGACTTTGCCCACCACCTCCTAGTACTTTGACACCAATTTGCAGCCAGGATCTAAAAAAGCTAGCACCTAACAAAAATAAACAGTACAGAAGGTCCATTACAGAACTACTCACTGCTATTTTTTGAAGCTATTTTTTGTTGTAGTTTGTTGCATTTCTTGTTGGTGTTCAATTCTTTTTACGTAATCAAGGGCTGAATAGCCTAATTTAATCAGAAATCAGAACCAAATGGAAGTAACCTTTATTCCAGTTTGTGTGTTCTTTTACAGCTATTGTAAGGCCATTAGATTGACCTGATTAAAGCTCCATTTCATTCTGCATGTGGCAATTAAATAAGAGGCAGTGAGTTCAATAGTCCCTGCTAAACCTCTCTGCAAAGGGCGAGCCTGAATCCAAGGAGGGCCTACTCAGTCTTCCATCCTCCTGAGGTGAATACGCTGAATACCGTAAAATGGGTAATATTTAGAAAGATGAGATATAAGTTTGAAGTAGAATAGAACAACTATAAACATTTATTAACAGGTATTATTGTGATTATGATTATTATGATTATCATTACTATATTAGCATTAGTAGTAGTAGTAGTATGATTATAAATACTGTTAATTATATTATTATAATTATCATTGTTTCACACTTTATGAAAGTGATGAACGCCGCACAACAGTGTAGGCAATAATTTAGTTATTTTTATGCTTGTTATGCAGCCATGTAGATGATTTTACATTCCAAAAGAATCTACTCTGTGTCCTGAAGGACAGTCCTGATTCATTACCCTGTACGCAATGGGGATACACCATTTGTAAAGTGTACATAATTCTCTTTTTGACATTGTGCATCCAATGAATTATTTCAGTGATGTTTGTCTCTATTCCCTATGGACATAATAAATGCTACTCTTGTCAAGAGCTTTGTGTCCCCACCCCTCCAGATCAATTCAATACCCGGCTCACAAATTGAACACTTCTGGTCTTTGGGTATAGAAAACCCGTCATGGTCCAGGGGTTAAATGGGGAAAAAAAATTAAAGTAAAATAAATAGATAGTCTGAAACAAGGAGCACATGCGTCAATGCAGGTGTTCAGTGTTGCTCTTGCAGACATTCAGCTCTACCCTGAATAAAGAAAATAAATGTTTTCTTCTTTGTAGGAGAGTATCCCACTGCAACTGGCAGTGATGTAAACAGGGTAGTGAACAGGAGTGTACCACTGATGATACACAAGTATGGCAATGGAGGCAAAAGTGGGAACATCATGTGGTGCTCTTTTCATTGGCATAGGATGTCTCGAGTTACAGCTTTCCAACACTGCAGTCTGGGTAACCAATTTAAGACTTCATAGAGAAGGGTAATAATTTCTGCAGCAGATCTGTGCTGGAGGTGCAGATCCCAGCTACCACATTGTATAAATTGTATACATTGTATAAATAGTGGTCCACCTGATATGATCTGAGGCCACCTCCAGAGCCACAGGGTTCATATTTCTAACACCCGGCGCAAGGGCTTTGTCAATGCACCTATACAAATTAGAAATCCAATTGGAATGCAATCCATAGACAACCCACTGAGTGATACCCTGCAGAAAGTGTTTTCTGGTAACGATCAGGCACACAAGATTAATTCAAAGACACAGTCAAACTCCAAATATTCTTTCATAAATGAATAATACACTCCAAATATATATTAAAATGTTTATTTTAGAATTCTAACCTAGTGCATTAAATATGAATGGTAACCACACAGAATACAAAAAGGAATGCATCTAATCATAGCATGATCAGAAAAAACAGCAAGAACATTTCTTACATGGCTATTGAGTTCTCTGTGAGATGGGGAAATCCAGCTGCAATTTTTGAACCACAGGAAATGGCACAATTTTATTGGGAATGCAATGTCCATTTATTAACAACAAAACTGTAGTCAACATGGTGATCCATGTTAGAAGACAAAACACTCCAGTAGCAATCCAGAAATAGGATCATGGTGGTATTAGATATCTTTGTTTAAAGCAGCGGCAAACAGAAAGCCATTGGTTCCTTTGAGGAAATGTGGAGCATGTTTTTAGCCATTTAGCTCAAAATCTGCCCTGGAATCATTGTCATGCAATGTAACATCTTAAAGTGGTGGCATCTCAATGGATGTTTGCTCTGGGCAGCTATAGTTGAGATGGTTTTGGTTACTGATATTTGCAGTGTCAGGATCCTCTGTGGAATTTGACAATTACTGTAAAGCTGGAGACACACTAAGCTCTGCAGTCCCCGGAAAGGGATTCAGGAGTTCAGCGTGGCTGAATTGTTCTAGAGTTAGTTCCTTCAGGGCAGGGAGAGGCTTTGAGGTTCAACTCCGATATATATACTGTATATATTTTGTGTCAAAGGGGGTCTGCTGAACAGAATTGACCACATAATGCATGTTGACATGATCTATTGACACCTTCCTGTTTTTCTTTGAACCAGGCAGTGGAGGCATGATTACAGTTTGGGTGCCTAATAACACAAAAACTGGAATGGGTGGTCTGTGAGATGAACCAAAAACTTATTTATGGAGGACATTCTCTTAAACTAGATCTCCAAATTTGGGGAGCCACCTGTAAGCTGCTTCAGAAACCTTAACTTAGCCGGTAGTGGATTCGGAATGCTTCAAATTTGATAACTTATCTCTAACTTCTTGGATGTTCTGTAAGACAGCTGAACAGTTGTCCAGGTCAAACCTTTTTTTTCTGCCACCTCTCCAGGGCTCTAAAGATTGGGCCCACACATAGATACTCTGAAGGGCATCTCTTAGGGAGTGCTACCATCTAATACTCCTCTGGGCAAATTATTTAATGCTCTCTGAACTCCATACAGATTTCGTGGCCAACTCCGTCTTGGACTTAATACCCTAGCAGTCAAGGTTTGTAGAACCGTACTGTTAGCGTGGACTATTAACCCGTTGCTCTCTGGGTGAAATGGGTGTGAGTATTGCAAACATACTCCCAAAGCAGACACATCATTCTTAAAAGCTTTTGCAGCTAATGCATGGCCATTGTCTGAATAAAAGGTAAGAACTACACCCATTGCTACTAAGCACTGCAAGTCTTTTATGACCGCTCAAGCATCAGCATTTCTGTATGGTCGAACCAATAGGAATCTGGAACCTGAATCAACAACAACAAATATGTACTTATCTTAGTTTACTGATATGATTGGCCCAATATGGTTGAGGAAAATTACTCCGAATGGGCACTGGAAAAAAAGTATAGTTTTAGGTTTGTTTAGACAGATATGGCCACCAGTATCTTTTCTGTAGCACGGCTACTATGATACTCACCCCAGCATAGGCATACGCTAACCACACAAGAGCTGCCTTAATTAGATCTAATCGGTCCTGTTCACTAGGAATATGTGCATCTTCCACTCCGGGTTTGAATGAATTCTGCAGCTACTTTGAAACTATGCACTGCTGATTTTGTGACCAAATCGGCTGTACAGCCCCTTTGGCGTGAATTACTTCACCTTTATGGGCTATAGTGTGTTGAACATAGACGGATAGAAACTTGTCTTGTGAGACAGCCACCTTTCCCAGGAGCTGTTTATTTTTGATTGATTTCCATTTTGAATCTCTAATTCTGTTCTGACACCAATGTCTAAATTATAGCATCCTTTCATTCAGAAGGATGAATCTGATACTTTTTGTGTGGGAACAGATGGATCAACTTCTGGAGAGCAAGCAACAAGACATGAATTTCTGCGAGTTGTGTTGTAATCACCTAAAGTTTTAGTGTGTGAATGCAGTTGTCTAAACTTTTTGTCTTCAAAAATTCCCTGCACTGCAGCATAAGCCACAGAGTATTTGTGTTTAGTACCAAATTCAGGTTGTGTAGAGCCATTTGTGTAGTCTAAAATGGGTAAAATATTAGGAGGCTGTGGTATGTTTTGCGCATATTGTAGAAATTCTTGTTCAGGGATGGTCGGATCATATGCAAATTTTAACGAGGCAACCCACTGCACCCAATGCAGGTGTAGAGTGCGAGCATTAGGAATGCTTGTATTTGTACGCTTCTTATAATGTAAGAATAGGAGAGACTATAATAAGTTTCCCATGCATTAACGGCAGTTCTTTTTAAATGGACATCTGTGCCACAGTAATAATTTTCTCTATGAGAGCAATGCGTGCTTCAGCTGTGGAATACAAATGTGATTTGTAGGCTATAGGGGTAGTCTGTCCCTCATTGTAAATTACATATCTGTAGCCTGAGGAACTCGAAACAATTCTAATAGTAGGTTTGTTTTCTTATCCCTAGTCTGTAAATATCTAGGGGCATATTTACAAGGAGTTAACGCCACCAGAATGTCACTTTTTCCGACATTCTGGTGGCGTTAATTCCTTCGCCTTATTTACAAGGCGGCGTTAAGCCACTTAATGTAAATAATGCCCTATTCGTGCAGCACTTAGCGTGAAAGTGGCGTGCAATGGGTGTTGCAGTGGGCATTCCGCCGTAACACCCATTGCTTTTTGACGCTGACCCATATTTACAAGGTATGGGGCAGTGCCAAAAATACCGCCAGGGAATGCCTGGTCTTAAGCAGGCGATACAAGGAGAAATGTTTTATTTCTCCTCATATTTTGCTCTTTCCATTCCATGTGTGCTTCCATTCTGCAGCACACATAGAAACTGGAAATCACCTGTAAAGCAATCACCCGCTAAAGCGCAGGCACCCTTGCAACATGGCGCAAGGGTGCCTACGCTGGCACTAGGCAGCTTCTTTAGTGCCAGCGCTAGGGGAAACGTTGGGGTGCACCGCATTCTTGTAAATTTCACGCATCCCTGCATTTTGAAACTGACGGAGCGCGGCGTTACCAATTTTGGCGTAACACCGAGCTACGCCAGTTTCTAGTAAACATGCCCCTTAGGCTCTAATATGTTTGCTTGTAATCCATCATGTAAGATGTGTTTTTCTGTCCAATTTTTTTCAGAAAACATGGGAGAAATCAAATTGTACAAGGGTTTTACTCGCTCAGCATAATGTGGCAAATTAGTCCTCACGAACTTAAGAAATACCTTTAGGGCTTGTAACTTTCCTAACATATTTGGAGGCTAAAAGGTGGCACACTTCTGCAGGATATCCAGTACCAAATCCATACCCAAGGAAAATCACATTCAAGTAATCATTTTTATTTTGTTTAAAGGTAATCTTATATGTGTATGGTCAGTGTTGGCCTAGGCCCTCTCTGCAGGGTCACCCCCAAACCTTTTGCCGCACCCCTCCAGTTTCCTGAACCCATTTATTAGGTATCTAGGACTTTGTGCACTTTACCACTGCTAACTAGTGCTAAAGTGCCTGTACTCACTCCATAGAACATGGTAAAATTGGTCTACACCTGATTGACACATTTAATTTACGTATAAGTCCCTAGTAAAGTAGTATACCATTGACCCAGGGCTGGTAAATTAAACAGCTGTGGCTCGTCCAGGTGCATTTAAATTTCTATGGTCTAAAACTATTCTATATTAGCCATCAGGTTTTAAAACTGTTACAAGATGAGTGTTCATTGTAGAACTACAAGGCACTGTAATGCTTTTTTGTTGTAGCTGATCTAAGATAGCTTTAACATAGCATTTTGCTTCTGGCTTCAGAGGATATTGATCAAGTACTTGGGGCTCACACCATAAAGAAATTACATATGAGACAGAATCTTTATCCCACCTACTTTGTTTCTATTCAAAGCTGGCACTTGCTTTATAGCCCACTTACATGCATATCTCTCCCTGTGATTTTCAAGTATTAAAGAGGAAAATGTTAACATTATTACATCCTCACCTCATGCGCATCCCATATAAAGACTTGTGGCCAGTTGTTCTCTGCAAGAATAATGTCATAAACATCTGATAAATGTTGCTAGAATTAGGCCTGGGGGAATTTGAATGATGCTGGAGTAATCAGAGTAATATCGTTAATTCTACATTACTGTTTGACATGGAATTACCAATATTAATAATGTTTCACCTGCTCACGTAATTAAAAGCAATTTGAAGGATAAAATCATGCTGCAAAGCAACATTTAGAGAGCATGATCAGCTTCTTGCTCTGCTCTTTATGTTGTGTTGCATTTAGTGCTGTTTTCTTAGAGCAAACTGGAACCTCGTGTCCATTTTGGATGGGAGGTTGCATTGTGCTCTGAGAAACTAGCTCTAACTGCTGGGAGTAAGTTGGGGGAAATCCTACCCCAAGTTCACATTAAGTGAGCGTGAGCGGCTACTCGCTATTCATGTTTCTTAGTGCAAAATGCATCCTCTAGTCCATTTTGGATGCAACGGGGCAATTTTGCGGTAAGAAAATAGCGCTAAATGCATGATTATGCTGCATGGAATTGCACGAGTTACACTTGGAGAGTCTGGCTAACTATATTCCCTTGTGCTGCACTGTTTAGAACTCCCATTCCACACAAGAATCCGAAGTTTGCTGAGTATGTTTTTAGTTAGATTAGCCATTTACTTCTATTTAAAGTGTGTTTTAGAGTCCGGAACTTTCTCTTCCTTCTTCACACAAACAGCTTCACGTCCTGATTCATTTCTCCGCTTTATATATTCGTCCTTTCTGTGATGCTTGCTGGGTCTGGTGGCTTAGTGGACTAATGCGTCCACTGTAAGGGCCTGTGTTTGAGCTCATGGTCACAGGTTCAAACAGTGGTGGGTCCACTCAGCCTTTCACCCTTCTGAGGGCAATAAAATGAGTACCATTGAGTTGGGTAACAAAGAACATCTCTTATTCAGCGCCAAGATGCCCATGGGTGAACGTGAGCCTTATAAATACATGTTATGTTTACAAATGCACGTTATGCTTGGTCTGTTCAGGCCTTTGTAACCTTTTACTAATACCGATCAGGACTTTTAATTTTATCACGGTCCTTCAAATGTACCCATCCATTTCGGGCTCCTGAGTTGATAGAGACACAGGGGCAAATCTACAAGAAAGTGCCGCAGCACAGCACCGCAAGCCCTTTGGCTGCGCCACGCTGCAGCACTTTCAGAGCACAGGAATGCAACATATTTACAATGATATGTCGCATTCCTGTGCTCTCCCCTGCGCTAGCGCACAAACAGCTGCCATGCGCTGGCGCAGGCACCCTTGCACCATGGGGCGATTGTTTTTGTGCAGGAAGGGGCACCTTCCTGCACTAAAACAATCACTACAGGCATTTTCCTCTTTCAATGCGTGCTGTAGAATGCAGCATGCATTGAAAGAGAAAAAAACCGAGGAGAAATGAAAACATTTCTCTTCGTTGTGCCTCGCTACGCCACCCCTAGGGTGGCTTAGCATACTGACGCATTTCCAGGTTTACAATTCCTCGCAAATCTGAAATGAGTCTGGTTCCATGGGTGTTGTGTGGAAACACCCACAGCAACACCCATGGAACGCCCTTTCAAGCAGAGTGCTGCGTGTAAAGGGGCCATATTTACAAGGACAGGAAAAGCCACCCTGCGTGTCCTTGTAAATATGGGGCAGAGAAATGCGCTGCCAGTCTGTCACAAAAAGTGACGTACTGGCAGCACAAGGGGCTTGTAAATCTGCCCCACAGTCCTTTTCTCTGTATCTCTTTCTCCTTCACATTTCTGGCACTGCTTCTTTCTTGCTAGAACCCTCATCTGATCTTTTGTTTTGAGATGCAGTTAAACATCCCATGGTCCCATGGTATCACAGCTCACAGATGTATATGGTTTTAAATTATGTTCAGTAATTCTCATTCACGATCCTGAACAGAAACTGTTGCCATTCTCTGGTATATTGCCAGGGATGTGGCATCTCCACGAATGTTACTCAGAATGACTGAGGAAACTGTTTCAAATTTCCCACTAATTTAATCTCTAAATCAATAGCTGCTGCAGCTCCATGTTCATTTTATACTTGTTATAATACATCTGGTACTACCACCAATAAGGGTGTGCCATATGTAGTGGTATGTATACATGCAAATATACTTCCCCAGGTGTTGCACTCCTCGATGGAGGACACCATCACAAGAGGAAGACACATAGTTAAAATGTTATACTTGTCTTGGGAAGTTGTGTGAGAAAAATTGCTTCTGATTGATCTTGCAAGCAATTGTAAATGCAAATTTGTTAGTCAGTCATAACATCTTTATTCGGATTTGCATGAATCCATAAAAGCATCAAATTAAAAGCACTACATCACAAAAACACATTTTATTTAGAAACATCACTGCATAAATATTATGATTCGATAAAAGTTGCATACACAGACGGTACCAGTATCATCATCATGTGGAGTCTTGAGCTTCATATTCTGCAGTTTCTATATTGGAGTCTTAGACTACAACTTATAAAACAGGGTGATTTGAAATTCCAAGTAGACTTTCACTCGGATGTCTAGCTTAAATATTTTTATGCTCACCTAAGCTAGCACAGGGAGACCTGTTTATATCTCTTTCTAAGTGGAAAGCTTTTTTTTCTTACAAATTTAACAACTGCACAACAAACATCTTCATTATCCAAGCACTGTAAATAACGTAGGCCATCCAGATGAGATCTAAAATTCAATTTCTGTAATATAGGTATTAAAAACTCACACCTTGGGGCCTCATATAAAGAGCAAAACAGGAAAATGGCATGTGTATTGTACAGATAGTTGATCCAATAATATTTGCAGACCGTTTGCTGAGCGTGCAATTAACACTGCATAGTCAGCATATAATAAAATAGGGAAATAGTGCCCCCCCATATTAGGAATGTCTTTCCCTAGTTTGACCAGATGTTTAGCAACACCATTTATATATAGTAGGAATAAGATGGGAGCAAGGATGCATCCCTGCCTGTCTCCTCGTGTAGATTTTAGTGAAGGGTCAGTTCACCCTGGGGTCCATAGCACACTCTCACAGTCAAGTCCTGATGTAAACACTTCAGTAACTCTAGGAGATCTGTCTCCATCCCCACCTCCTCAAAGTCCAATGTTTGGCAAGGTTTACTAGATTGAAAGCAGAAGCTAAATTGATAAAGGCCATATGGAGTGATCCTTTTTTGCCTGAGACATATTTACTTGTCATTAAATATAAGTTTAGGCATTGGCCAATTGTACTTACCCCAGACCTAAAACCAAATAGCAATATTTTTCTATTGGTGCCCAATTTTCCAGGCGCTCCAGTAGGGCTCTGCCAAGAATCTTCATGCTTGAGTCGATTAAAGAGATGGGTCTATAACATGTCGGTGAAGTCCTGTCAACTTTGTCAAGTTCAATAGGCATTTTACCCAGATTAGCATTTGTAGTCTGTGGACTGATTGCCTGTATCCCTACCTGTGTCTGTGGTTCAGGTCCTATAGGAGCTGTTCTACATAATGTTATTGCAGTATGTATTGTCGAAGTCGCCTATATAAAGCTATTATTTGATTTAATAATCGTACTACAGCCACAGGCAGCACATTTCCAGAGGTAGGATATCATGTAAACATAGCTAATACATACCAGGTGGCCCTGTCATTACTTAGGGGACTTAGGGGCATATTTACAAGGGCTTAACGCCACAGGAATGTCACTTTTTGGGATGTTCCTGTGGCGTTAAGTCCTTTGCCTTATTTAGAAGGTGACGTTAAGCCACTTAACATGGCTTAACCCCGCCTTGTACATAAGGCCCCCTTTCACGCTAGACTTAGCAAGAAAGGGGCGTGCAATGAGTGTTGTGGTGGGCGTTCCACTGATTTTGATGCTGCCCCCTATTTACAAGGGTAGTGTAGAGAGGAGACAGTGTCAAAATTAAGACCAGGGAAAATCTGTTCTTAACATGGCAAAATGAGGAGAAATGCTTTATTTATGTAGCTAATACAATAAATAACAAGCCTGTATTAAAGTTTCTAAAGATGGATTGCACAATATACCTGTGTTTTCATTGTGAAATGGCAAGTCAGCTATTCTGTGTCACAGCTTGTTCTGTGCTGAAAGATAAAGGTCACTTCTTTTTGCTGTTCCACGATGGTGCCTCCGACTGAGGCTGGTTGGCACTCTCCTCCTCTGCGTGTAGGTCATTTTCCTCGACTATGTGGTCCAGATGTGTGGTGAACCGTCAGAGGTTCAGCACAAGATTTTATGAATTTCTGGTGCTCGTCGTCCAGGTTAGTTCTTATTATCACCAACTCTTCATGGATTGCCTGTAAATTACCCATTAACTTACCAAATAAACCATAATTTTCTTCAAACAAAATTGGTGTAGTCTCAGTCATTTGCTTGTGGACGTTTTCTTTACATGCTTTTATTCCGTGTGTTCAACAGGCAAGGGTGAAATTTAAAATCACGATGTAATTTACATGAGTTAAGGAATTTCGCGTTCTGGTTGTTATGTGAAATTCCTGAAATTAATCTATTACAGATTTACACATCATGTGCGGTAACATTTTACAGCAAATGCACCAATGGCTGTAAAACATTTAGCAAGAAGACATGGAACAACCGAATGTGAGCAGCATTTCAAGCTATAAATACAGTGCAAAAGGAAGGATTTGCGTTTTCCATGATTACGTGTAATTTTCCGTAATGTTTGCTAAAAGTTTACGTAATTAAACAAAAGCAAAGTATGGAAATTTCACACACTCTTAGGGGCATATTCTCAAGGACTTATCACCGAGTTATCGGCACTTTATCGCAGCCAAAGTGGCGATAGATTTATCGCCCTATTCACAAGCTGGTGCTAACAGCCGACATCGCCAGTTTTCCTGTGATAGCAGCCGCAAAAAACATCACCAAGGATGACACCGGCAACTAACGCTAATGAGATGCAGAGTAGGCGTTCCTGTGCAAAAAGCCGCGATAACACCACTTTGCAATATTCTCTACGGCCAGCCAGATCGGCGATAAGATCCCAAAACAGGCGATAAGGCGCGTTAGCAGCAGGGATTTAACACCTGCTCTTACCTGGTGTTAAGTCGGACGACAACCTGCACCACAAAAGGGAGCCCAGACCAGAGCCACACCTGAAGAACAACAGATGCCATGGAGCTACTGATCATGCAGCTCGGAGCCCCAAGAGGGCCACAACACCCACTGCCACCCCCCCAAGACCCCCCCTTCCGGGGCCCTACCCCAGACAAAGATATTTAACATCAACGTTACGAAATCATGAACAAAACAATTCGCCTGATGTCGCACAAGTACAACAATTAACATTCATGTGTGGTCAGAAAAAGGAGAATCATCCATTCATCTTTGAGTTTCCAAACAAATTATTTTATTCAAATTTTACTCAAAACAACTTTTCGGAAGAGCCATGGTGGGTCTTCTCTGGACAATCTGTAAGACACAGCCTGCAAGACAAAATTCAAGATAAGAAGGTGTGTCATGCGCTCATCAAAGGACAGAGAGAGAGAGAAAGAGAGAGAGAAAGAAAGGGAGAGAGAGAGAGTGAAAGAGAGGGAGAGAAAGAGAGAGAAGGGGGAGAGAGGGAGAAGGAGAGAGAGAGTAACAGAGGAAGAGAGAGAGAGACAGTGAAAGGAAGAGAGGGAGAAGGAGAGAGAGAGTAACAGAGGAAGAGAGAGAGACAGTGAAAGGAAGAGAGGGAGAGAGAGAGTAACAGAGGAAGAGAGAGAGACAGTGAAAGGAAGAGAGGGAGAGGGAGAGAGAGTGCCGACACTGCGGACCCAGGCCTCACTGCTCATCTGCTGCCACCGGTGTGTCTCCAACCACGTGCCGGTATACACTGCAGTCCACCAGGTCCTTTATCTGAAACAGAGTACAGATTTATGAATGGCAGAGGTCATATCATTGCACACGCCATCATCGCTTGGCCGCCCCAGCGCACACAGGCTGCTGCACCCCAGCCCCTCCGCCGCCCAGCGGTGTTTGCCCGCACCTGCGCACTCAGGCCTCACTGCTCACCTTCCACCTTCCGCCCCCAGCGTGTCTCCACGAGGGCCCAACACGTGCCGGTGCAAGCTCCAAGCCCGGGGCCCGCGACCTTGGCAGTCTCCACATCATGCAGCCCCGCCCCGTGGGCCACCAGGTCACACACGTGATTCTGGGTCTTGATTTCGCAATGGCAGAGATCATATCAGTGCACACGGCATCATTGCAGGCTGCACACCCGCTCAGCTCTATAGGTGCCACTAAGTCTGTGAACCGCGAGGCAACGCCACGTGGCGGTAGGCCCCCGCTGCCTGCTGGCTCAGGCCTACACTGCGGTCCAGCAGGGCTCACACAAATCCTTACCAGTCCGGACCGCCAGGACGGCGCATCATCGCAGGCTGCACACCCGCTCAGCACTTAAGGTGCCCCTACATCAGTGCACCGAAAGTCACCGTCCCGTGGCGGTAGGCCTGTGCCGGCCGCCGTGTATCCGGTGCCACCAACTCTGCAACACAAGTCATGGACCCTTTATGATTGAGTCTTATGATATGCCAGGCAAACGCAGCCATGTCACCTCCGGCAGTGGGGAAGAACTGGGACACGTAGCGTCGTCGTCCCCCTTTATACGTAAGCCGAGTGGGCTGGGTCGGCGTACGCCAGGCCAGCGTAGGGGTGTGAATAATTATCCCTGGGCTCTGGGTGTGGTTCATTTCTGGGCTGGACAGGAAACCAACTGATGCGTGTGTCTCTGTTGCAGTGTCTGCGCCACACGGCCCGCAATCGACAATGTTGCAATGTTGCATGCACCCGGAGGGCGGCCGCGCACAAAGGGATTGTACAAGGAGCTCAAGGCCGCTCGGGCTCGTGGCTCATGCATGCCAACTGTTGTGTGTGTATCGCTATTGGTGCACCATAAGCCTAAGGCCTAGCCTCAATTGCAGCGCGAAAGCCACATCACATTCCCAGAATGCAAGCAGTAGTCAGACTAACATTAGGGATGAAAGCTCCTTTGTCTCAATACATAAGGCGGAAGGACATTTGCACCTCCGACCTTGGTCTTGCATGCGGCAGGCACCCCCTGAGAGAGATACCATAGCAGATGATGACGACTCCCACACTACGCACAGCGCTAATGAAAGACCAACGTATCCACAACCCACACACAGAAGTTCCTGCTCGAGGTACTCTTTCATGGAATGCCCTTGACACTTACGTACACAACAACCCATATGTCCAAACGTTGCACACACATACGACTCATTGCTCCGAGCTGTGGCATATCATCCACATAACTGCCGCAGGTCAGAAGAGTGCCGGTTCTACGAGAGCCAACAACGCAATGGCAGAACATCCAGGGCGCATGCACAACGCCTGTCACGTGGAACTGTACTGTGACCGAATGCTGCCTGTTAGTGTCTAATGCATTGGTCTGCATGTTGTGGCCCTTGTCTTGCCCATACTGACACACACATGCTAATAAAGTCTACGCAACTCCACTAGTGTTCAACTGTGATGAGTGTTGATTAGAATGACAAATCGTGTGCCTCAATGAGCATTGTCCGTACAAAGGGAGGGACTGACTGACACATTTCACTTAGGGGTGAGTCCCTATTGCCAGCTCCACCTCTGTGAGCCAGACATAGTGGTTGGGATAGTTGCTGATAGACCTGCGCTCTTACGTGTCTTCAGCAATGTGAGTATGGTGTCCATATTCTTGCCATGTGGATCAATGTGATCCATCAATACAGGCTGTGTCCACCCAGTTGAGTGTGAGTAGGTATGTGAAGATATGTTCTGTTGTCAAATGTGATGGTGGACACCACTTTAGGCCTGCCAACGACTTTGACATTTCATACCCAGCCCTATTTCAAACATTGCGTGGGGCAAGGTTGAGAAATTGCGCGATTGTTGTTTCAGAGCAATGAGGCCACAGCTAGTGCACACATTCCCAGTCATCTCACTTCCAATGTGTGTCACGGTCAAACATGCGCATTGCTTTCATTTCCCAGGGTGTACCTTTTTGGGCAATCAATGTCCTTACATTCATCCATACTTGATCGATTATGGACATGACACATCTGTGTGAATTTGAATGATTTATTCACATTCGGTGGAGTGTCGGAGATGGAGCAGTACATGGCCATGCCAACCCCACATTACATTGTAGCCCAGTGGAGGGCCAGCCAGAGTCATTTAGGGATTGACAAGTACATCGGAAGAGGAAGAGTACAGTCCGCAGTCTGATTGCTGTATCATTGGTAAGCAAACAAAATATGGCAGTCCATGTCGAGGTCCAAGGTGAGTGTCGCAGAGTGTTTTGGGGGACAGTGGGAGGTGTTGTTACAGGGCATGATGCAGAGGGCAGAACCAAGCTGAAACAGGGCATATGGTGGAGAACAATGCTACTGGCTCCTCCTTACTACAAAGGTGGTATCACCCGCATCTTCGTCCTCTATGTCATCTGTCTGACATGTGGGTGCTGATGTTTGGTCTGCAGCACTGTGTGCCACTGACACATCAGGGGCCGGAGATGTGTGTGTAGAAGTACCAGCAGCATTCATCAGCAACTGCCTTAGTGGCAGCAATGCGATGATGAGGATCTGCAGGGCATGGAAGATCCCAACAACTTTTTGCTGGTGTGCATCCGTGGCAGCCATTCTTTCCGCATGCATCCGCTCCATGTTCTACATTATCCTCAGCATCTGTGCCAACTCTCGGCTGACATCGCTGAGGCCACTCTGACTAGACAGTTGTTCTCCTCTCAGAGTCATGACTCCAGCAATGTCTGGCATGGATTGTTGGACATCATGGAGCGAACTGTGGGTGTCGGTTAGGGAGTGTAAGTGGTCCCTGATGGGACTTAGACACCCACGTATGGCATCTAGTTTGGCTGCAATGAGGTCGAACCCCACCCGCACCTATTCAGCCACGTCCTTCTGGCAGTCTAACACATGGCCTTGGAATGCGATGTGTTCTTCGGTGAGGTGCTGGGAGCCAGGCGTGGTGGTGGGTGCTTCCTGCTGTGTGGTCTGTGCAAGTGGTGGGGTCTCCTCGATGCAGCTGGGCTGCCCTGCTCCTGGAGGTGGGTTGCCGTAGCTGTCCATGAGCTGTTGTAGGGCGTGGGTGTCGAAGGTGTGGAGGTCCTCTTCATCATCACTGATGAGTTGTCTGGTCTGCTCTGCAGGAGGTGTTAATTGTCCCTCTGCAATGTGAAGGGGAGATGCATTTTGACATTGTGTTGACATGTATGTTGACGCATTGTTCAAGTTTACATACAGACTGCATGGCAATGTACATTGTGACTGTTTGGGAGGAGCTGACTATTTGATGCGGGACAGTGGACATTTGGACTACATCACGGATGTGAGGTTGTACACATACATTATCATCTCACAGTTTCCTGCTATGCCAGATGTGATTGGCCAGTTCCTACGCACAAGCGGAACCAGTTGTGTCCTCTGTTCTGTAGTGAGAGTGTTGCACTTTGTACCACATTGTTGTCAATGATGATGTGCTGTTATTGCTATGTGTGTGTGCTGCATTGTGGGAGAGTCGCCCCTGCAGCTGTGATTTAGCTGCCCCTTTCCCTTTGAGGCGGTGTGCCTTTGACTTCTGTGCTTCTACAGTGCTGAGATGTTGCAGACTTGGCTAATTTTGGGTCTAGTTCGGATTTTGGACTCTTGGGCATGGTTTATCCGCAGAAGTGTTGTTGGCGTCAGGGGTTGTTTGTGCACGTGGATGTGTCAGAGTGTGACCTGCTCCTTTCCGGATGTGTTCCACACTCAGCCACCTCAGTGTCGTGGCGTGCACCATGTCATGATAATTGGACTGCAGCCATGCTGTTCGTCATGCAGTGTCACTTGCATTGTCAATGTGACTCACAGACACGCAGCTTTGCTGGTTTTGACACGTGTGCATGGGTTGGTTGTGAGATTGGTGGTGTGTGGGGAGGGACCCCTTTGTGCCCATAGTGGACGGGGCCTACTTGCTGTTTGTATGTGTGCTGCAGTGTGCCAAGGGGATCAGGGACATGATCCAGAGTCATTGTGGGTGTGCAATGTGCTCTACTTAATTGTGCATGTGTGCCATTGTGCCCATCTCCCCCCGCCCCCCCAGTCCCTGTTCAGTACTCACCCTGGTGCTGTTGTGTCAGGTCATGTCGAGCAGTGTCCGGACCCCCGACTCCTGCCACCGTCTCCCCACTGATGACTGTGGCCACCATTTCCTCCATCTCGTCCAGCTCCTAGTGTTCCGCTGGACTGCCACCTCCAGTCTACATTGCTGCCTGATAGTTGTCAGCGAGTTTCTTCTTGGTTTTGCGCTTCGCATCATTCCAGCGCCTCTTGACCTCTCCAATTGTCCTCCTCCTCACTCCGACTGCATTCACCTTGTCCAGGATGGACTGCCATATTGCATTTTTATTTGCCAATGACACGTTGGAGGTGACGAACAGTTGTTGGTGGTGTTCTATCACCTCCTTGAGGATGATCCTGTTTTCCTGCGGACTGAACCTCGTCTTCCTCGTCTTCTTCTCCTTGCCCTTCCGTGACCCCGAGGTCCCAGGCTGGTCCTCCTGGGGGCTTGTGGGGTTCTGGTCGTCCTCTGTACTTGCTCCGGCTTCCTCCATGGTGCTACGCAGTTTTAATTATTTTGTTTGGGTTTTTCAGTGCTTTTATTGTGCATTTTCCCACATGACGCGGGGGAATTGCAGGCCTGTCGCTGGTTATCGCAGATTTTTTTATCACGGTTGGCCACATCGCAACTTTTTTCGCGTTCGTGTTTCGCGTTTTTTCGGCGTTGCGTTCATTTTAACGCAGTCATTTGGCGCGTTGTCGTGAGACTATCGCATGGTGCCGACGGGTTGAGAATACAACGTTAACACAGTGTTATTTTCCCGCTATGGACTGCGATCTGCAAAGTTGCGTTAGGCTAATTTTGCGTTAATTATCACACGTTCTTGAGAATATCCCCCTTAGTATTCAGTATGTGTGTGCCCGGCTAGGGGAAATCAGCACTACGCGCCCATACCTCTTAATTTACACCACTTTCTACTATTTCTAAATGTCTGAATGTCGTTCACTTTTTTAAATTACTTAAAAAATCATTTTTGGGAATCCTTACATGTTTACAAATACAGGTGAATATAAACGACTTTATCAGTGTTCTCATTCAGTTTGAGATGGTAAAACAGGAGTGAATGAGCATGACCATTTCCAAGAGGGCAGTGAACTATGAACGTGGACTCACTCAACTGACTAAAAGGGAAGCCTAATGTTACAGGACATGGCTTTTTAAGTTAAGGCGTTTTAAGTTAAGAGAGACATTTATGACTGGTCCTGAGAGATCTGCGATAGAGGTTAGCAGGTAAGGAGAGGCTCTAGAGCCGTCTGACATCTGGATCTCAAGGCTATCTCATATCAACAGCCCATTGGAGGACTTTTGTACTTGATATATAAAATGGGAATGTGTAAGTATTACATTCTTTTTGCATTGGGACATGTGCCCAAAATGTGTCTGTACTGTTCAGAATGAGCACTCCCACAAAACATATAGGGGCCGATTCCGGCCGGAAAACGTACCGACCGACTCGGAGCCGGAATTAATTCCGACCGACACGTACCGGTGCAGCCCGACCCGCCAAGTACGATGAGAAGCAAGCAAAACCCGACCGACTCGTACGGAACACAAGCCGAACGACCGAGCCACGCGGAAAACAGCAATCCGGCCGGAAAAACACGCGATTTGAACCGACCGACTCGCACCCGGAACAATACCGAACGAGACGTACCCGCGGACTCCCACCCGCCAAGTACGATGCAAGGCGTGGAAAACACGACCGAGTCGCACGGAGGACAAGCCGTACGACCGACACGCATACAAAACTGCGAGCCGAAGCAACCCAAAACACCGTGACCGACGCGTACGCAGCATGGAAAACAGCACAAACACAGCGTGAACGAAACGGACGAGCCCGTACGAGACAACTGCAGGGTCCGACTCGGTCACAAGAACGTCTCCTACATGCACGAAAAGTACAAAGGGAAAATACACAAAAAAAGGCCAAACAAGCAATTACAAAGCCAATAAATACTGGGGGGCAGGGAACAAAGACACACCCACAACTCCACCCATATAAAGGACACAAATCCCTACCATGATCCTTTGCAAATTCAAATTACCTGCTAGCACTCAACAGACAGCAACCACACACCCACAGCTCATCCATCACACAAGCCACACACCATCAGCACCACAACAAATAGAAACCTCACATACACCTAGCAAAACACACACTCACACACCTTCACCTGCACACTAACACACACATCACTCACCATCACCACCCATCACCATGCCCCCAAAGAAGAATCACAAGTTCCTAGATAGTGAATTGGAAGTCCTGGTAGATGAGATCCTCAGGGTAGAGCCACAGCTCTTTGGTACACTGGTCCAACAGACACCCATGTCACAGAAAACAAAGAGGTGGGAGAGGATCGTCGACAGGGTGAATGCACAATCACCATGTTTGCGCACAAAGACAGACATCCAGAACAGGTGGTATGACGTGCGCAGGAGGGTGAAGGAGCTGCTGAAGAAGGACTACATCTTGAGCCAATACACCGGCAGTGGCCCTCCTGCCAAGCCAGTATACCTCAGACCCTGGGAGGAGAAGGTGCGGGCCATCCTACCACCAGTGAGCGTCTATGGACTAGAAAACATCCCAGAGCCTGGTGAGTACACAACAAATGTACACAATATTCTGCGACTACACACACACATCACTGTCAAGGGGAGAGTCAAACCATGCACTCTTAGCAAATACACAGCAACCAGAACAGAATCATCACAAAATGTGTATGTCACTCAGAGAAACACAACACATGCCATCACAAAGTGACATTTAACTGTGTCATCACATGTACAAACACAACTACAACTACAGCTAGGCAGTGGCACAAATATAACTGACAAACACATCCAGACAAGTAGCCACCACTACAAACACCAGCACACAGTGAAGCCCACTGAAAGAAAGGAAATATGTGTATGCTGGGCAAGTCAGTTTAGCCAATAGCATGATGGGAGTTGTAGGCACAGATATTGCTCACCCCCACAACTGTCCCATCAACACCACCCTGAACCATGCGCACATCACAGGGAGTGGAAAACAACTTACAAGATGGCTGACACTGGCTACTGCTGTGGGGAGCACAAGGCCCTGCTGGCAACTGTGCACCAACCAACAGCAGGACACCACTGACTGACATCCTGAAAGACAACTTGCACTCCCTGCAATGGAAGCACGTTCCATGGTGGGATATCTGGCTGGGTGGGAAGGAGGACTCACAGCCCTGACCATAGTTACCAGCAGCGTTTCTCACACACACCCCTAACACAAACTCCACAAAACTCACCTGGGAGAATGCATTGCCTCACACTCCAATCAAATATCCCACAAAGAACCACAACCCTGGGTCATGCTGAGTGAAGCACAGGGACACACATGGGACTTGTAGCAAAACTAACCCCAGGATAACACTGTCAGCCATCTTGTCAGCACAGGCACACAACCCCACAGGGAAGCAGAGTCAAAGGGAAGGAAGCATGGGCATGCTGGGAAGGGGGGTGGAGGCAATAGCATGATGGGAGTGGTAGTCACAGCTCAACATCCCCCACCCACATGGCCCAGCAAGCTCACCCTCAAGCAAGCACACCCCACAGAGAGTGGAAAGCCCCATCAAAGATGCCTGACACTGGTGCTCTGTTGTGGGGATCACAAGGCCATGCTGGCAACTGGCCACCAACCAACAGCAGGACACCACTGCCAGCCATCTTGCCATTGCTCTCACACTCACACACACTGAAGTCCACCCAAAAGCAAGTAAGTATGGGCATGCTGGGAAGTGGGGTGGAGGCAATAGCATGATGGGAGTGGTAGGCACAGATATTGGTCACCCCCACAACTGTCCCATCAACACCACCCTGAACCATGCGCACATCACAGGGAGTGGAAAACAACTGACAAGATGGCTGACACTGGGCACTGCTGTGGGGAGCACAAGGCCCTGCTGGCAACTGTGCAACAACCAACAGCAGGACACCACTGCCAGCCATCTTGCCATTGCTCTCACACTCACACACACTGAAGTCCACCCAAAAGCAAGTAAGTATGGGCATGCTGGGAAGGGGGGTGGAGGCAATAGCATGATGGGAGTCGTAGTCACAGCTCTACATCCCCCACCACATGGCCCAGCAAGCTCACACTCAAGCATGCACACCCCACAGAGAGTGGAAAGCCCCATCAAAGATGTCTGACACTAGTGCTCTGTTGTGGGGAGCACAAGGCCCTGCTGGCAACTGTGCAACAACCAACAGCAGGACACCACTGCCAGCCATCTTGCCATTGCTCTCACACTCACACACACTGAAGTCCACCCAAAAGCAAGTAAGTATGGGCATGCTGGGAAGTGGGGTGGAGGCAATAGCATGATGGGAGTGGTAGTCACAGATATTGGTCACCCCCACAACTGTCCCATCAACACCACCCTGAACCATGCGCACATCACAGGGAGTGGAAAACAACTGACAAGATGGCTGACACTGGCTACTGCTGTGGGTAGCACAAGGCCCTGCTGGCAACTGTGCAACAACCAACAGCAGGACACCACTGACTGACATCCTGAAAGACAACCTGCACTCCCTGCAATGGAAGCACGGTCCATGGTGGGATATCTGGCTGGGTGGGAAGGAGGACTCACAGCACTGACCATAGTCACAAGCACCTCCCCTCACACCCCCTCAACACATACTCCACAGAAGCCACCTGGCTGAATGCAATGCCTCACATCCTAACTCAAGGTCCCACAAAGAACCACCACCCTGGGTCATGCTGTGTGAAGCACAGGGACACTCCTGGGACATTTAGCCAAACAACTGCCCGGACAACACTCCCAGCCATCCTGTCAGCACAGGCAGTCCACCCCACAGGAAAGCAGAGTCAAAAGGAAGGAAGTATGGGCATGCTGGGAAGGGGGGTGGAGGCAATAGCATGATGGGAGTGGTAGGCACAGATATTGGTCACCCCCACAACTGTCCCATCAACACCACCCTGAACCATGCTCACATCACAGGGAGTGGAAAAGGACTCACAAGATGGCTGACACTGGCTACTGCTGTGGGGAGCACAAGGCCCTGCTGGCAACTGTGCAACAACCAACAGCAGGACACCACTGACTGACATCCTGAAAGACAACTTGCACTCCCTGTAATGGAAGCACGGTCCATGGTGGGATATCTGGCTGGGTGGGAAGGAGGACTCACAGCACTGACCATAGTCACAAGCACCTCCCCTCACACCCCCCCTCAACACATACTCCACAGAAGCCACCTGGCGGAATGCAATGCCTCACATCCTAACTCAAGGTCCCACAAAGAACCACCACCCTGGGTCATGCTGTGTGAAGCACAGGGACACTCCTGTGACATTTAGCCAAACAACTGCCCGGACAACACTCCCAGCCATCCTGTCAGCACAGGCAACCCACCCCACAGGGAAGCAGAGTCAAAAGGAAGGAAGTATGGGCATGCTGGGAAGTGGGGTGGAGGCAATAGCATGATGGGAGTGGTAGGCACAGATATTGGTCACCCCCACAACTGTCCCATCAACACCACCCTGAACCATGCGCACATCACAGGGAGTGGAAAACAACTGACAAGATGGCTGACACTGGGCACTGCTGTGGGGAGCACAAGGCCCTGTTGGCAACTGTGCAACAACCAACAGCAGGACACCACTGCCAGCCATCTTGCCATTGCTCTCACACTCACACACACTGAAGTCCACCCAAAAGCAAGTAAGTATGGGCATGCTGGGAAGTGGGGTGGAGGCAATAGCATGATGGGAGTGGTAGGCACAGATATTGGTCACCCCCACAACTGTCCCATCAACACCACCCTGAACCATGCGCACATCACAGGGAGTGGAAAACAACTGACAAGATGGCTGACACTGGCTACTGCTGTGGGGAGCACAAGGCCCTGCTGGCAACTGTGCAACAACCAACAGCAGGACACCACTGACTGACATCCTGAAAGACAACTTGCACTCCCTGCAATGGAAGCACGGTCCATGGTAGGATATCTGGCTGGGTGGGAAGGAGGAGCGGATGACAACCAAATACAACCAATGCAGACCATGTACACACCCTAACATTCACATAGAAATGCCCACATAATGCAGGACAATGTGCTACACCAATATCAACCCCTGACTGTGACAACTTAGGACAATGCATTGTACAGGCCCGCATCCAGAGGCACAGTCACAACTGTCAGGTGTGTCAACCATTGATGTCTGCAGAAACATAACATAAATTGTGTGTGTCTCCCAAAAACAGGTGATGATGGGGACACAGCAGCAGATGCTGAGGAGTCCTCGTCCCAGGCTCAAGAGGATACGGAGCTCACTGGTGTGGAACAGCCTCTGCCCTCCTCGGATGACGAAGACTTACCTGGCACCTCCGGAGCAAGTCATCATGCAGCACCAGCAGGACCACCAGCTGCACCCCCTGCACCCACCCCTCCAACGACTGTCAACACATACCACCCCTGCCGACACGGACAGACCAAGGAGCAGCACCACCACCAGCACAGGGACCCTGGACCAACGTGGGGCCATGGACACCACCACCACCAACAACCCACAAGGTGGCCCAGGGTCACCTGTGCCTGCCACCTCAGGTACTGCACGTGTTGCCAGGGGTGGTGGGAGGGGTGGGAGACATAGGTCGCTGCTCACAGAGGGGTCTGGACTGCATGATGACCCACAACTGGCACGCATAGCCGATGCGTACCAGTCCAGCACCGGAGAGTTCAGCCAGGTAGTGGGGCTCCTCAAGGACATCAAACAGCAGCAGGCTGCCCATCATGCCCGCTTGGACTCACACATGTCCCACGTGGAGTCCAAGTGGGACACACTGCAAGAGATGACGGCGGTGCATAGGGACATATTACAATGCCTCCGCCAGATGAGCAGCAACCAGTCCCCTGCACCGCAGCAGCCTGCACTTGAGGATCCCCCCCCAAAGAAGAGGGGCCGTCCGAGGAGGGGCAAGTGAGAGGCTGATGGCCATGTGCAACCCCCAGGAAGCCAAAACCTGTTCTGGAGAATAACCTTTGTGCGCAAACTGTTCACCCTGTTGACTGCAACACAACTCTCCCACATGACATGGGGAGCTCAAGTTGGACCAATGTCTCTGATTACTGTGGACTTTACTCTGGACATTTCTGCTACCAGGACTTCCAAATTATCTAGGAACTTTGGATCACAATCACCATGTACAGCACCCAACAACCTGTGCACTATACTCACACATGTATGTCAATAAACTCACTTATACACCATACTTGCCTCTGTTGTGATTCCAATGTTGTCTCAGAAGTTGCGATGATGATCGGGGAAATGACACTGTGCATGCTAACTGCTACAGCAAGTACAACACCGGCATGTGAGTCATGGCGACTTCACACATATGGGGGAGGCACACCACCAGGGCTACACAACACATACACACCATGGACATCTGACTCATCGCCTACACTGGTGTTGCCAGGAAATACGTTGCATTGCACAGACCCAACACCTATTCACAGTCTGTGTTAACTAGCCCACTGGTGCCGTAAGCAAATGTCAGTCAGATGTGTGACCACAGACAACGCACATCACATAGTGAAGCACAGGTTTATTACACATTTGCAACATGTTGAAACCACCACAGATGCAAGGTAATCCCACCTGGCAGCGGGCACATAGTCAACAAGTGTAGAAGGAAGGAAGTCCATGGGTGTGGTGCACATCACCTGTAGGGACACAACAGCTACCACCCGGGAAGTCGAATCACGGTGTTGGGGATCACAGTTGACCAAACGACCCTGAAAGTATCCTGTGAAGGACAGAAATGACACACAGTCAAAAGTACTGAAGAACAGGAAAGAACTGCAATACTCATGCACAATACATGTTACAAGATACCCACCCAGAACCAAGTTAGCATGTCAACACTGTTGGGGAGTACAGACTACCTGCAAGGACACATCGCTACACGCATACAGACATGTAGCCCATGGACACACTCAAACAGCACCAGAGCACCACCAACACATATCATGCAAACTCACATCATTGACATGCCATCTCTGGATACTCACATTCAGCTGAAGAAGTTGGTGATGAGCTGTGTGCGGACATCACCCTCAACATCATCATCATCATCACTGGCATCGTGGTCCAGGCCAGGATCCTCCACAGGTGGCGGACGTTGGTCATCGTCATCCAGGATGAGAGGCAACTCCTTCCGCACTGCCAGGTTGTGGAGCATGCAGCAGACGATGATAATCTTGCACACCTTTGCTGGGGCATATGGGAGGGACCCTCCTGGCTTGTCGAGGCAGCGGAAGCGGCTCTTCAGGAGACCAAATGTCCGCTCAATCACTCTCCTGGTCCGACCATGTGCCTCATTGTAGCGCATCTGGGCTGGTGTCACAGGGTTCCTGAGGGGCGTCAGCAACCACGGCATGTTGGGGTATCCGGAGTCACCTACATACAGACAATTGCACATTAGCAGAGTTGGAAAAGAGGGTGGAACACTACATAGCAGAACACACACAATGGTACAAAGTCAGTACACACCTACAAGCCAGGCACGCTGGTTCCGCATCTGTGCCATCATCCTCGGGATGCGACTACTCCTCATCACGTACGCATCGTGTGCAGAACCAGGGAAACGGGCACACACGTGTGTGATGCTCATATCTGCAAGACAGACCACCAGTGCATTGACCGAGTGGTAGTGTTTGCGGTTACGGTAGGCCTGCTCTTGGGCCTGTGGTGGTACCAACGCCACATGTGTCCCATCAATGGAGCCAATGACATGCGGCATCCTCCCCAGGGCATAGAAGTCACTCTTCACGCCAGTGAGTCGTTGCAGTCTAGGGAAATAGATGTACTGGTTCAGGTATATCAACATAGCCTCCAAAACATCCCGGAGCACACGGCTGAACATGGTCTGTGACATCCCACCAGCAGTCGCCAGAGTGTGTTGAAAGGTACCAGTGGCAAAGAAGTGTAGGGCTGCCATCACCTTCACCTTGGGGGTCAGCGCTGTAGGGTACGGACGGCCAGGTTGCAAATGTGGTGCCAAGCGCACTGCCAAATCCTCAATCAGCTGCCTGGTGAAGCGGTACCGTCGGATGCTGTCCCGTTCCACCATCGTTGCCAGGTCAGGGAATGGTCTATGGATAGCTGGTGCCCTGCAGTGCATAGGTGAAGAAAGCAAGATTGTCAGTCACCCCACATATGTGGCATTGAACACACTCAACATCACATGATACATCCTAATGAGGCACAAGTACATGATGTGTGCAGTTCCGTACGGATATGTATGGCACATACATGGCCAATATCTAACATCACAGTCCAACAAGTGGCATCAAGAAGTCCCAGGTCATGCCATCGGATACCATGAGGCCGTGTCCCAGTACCCATCTCCTGCTGCCAAATAACAAACACACGCCACAGTGACATGTGAGGACTGATGTGCCCCAGGCATCACAGCTCAACGACAGGTAGATGCCCAGGGACCCTGTATTGCCACATGGACACTGGCATGACATGGTGTATCATGTATACACCACAGCAAAACAACCATGAGCCCCACAGGTAGTGGTCCGTGTTGCCTCGGCAGGACAGACATGGACGTCTGTGACACACACACGCACAACATCAAAGTCCATGCACAAACAACGTGGATGTGGAGACTGCCTCCCATTGTGCACATGAAATCAGAGACATTGTAATCACAACATGCACACAGACTGTGGAGGACCATCAACATTGTGCCAATGGGTCACCCTGGGTTGAACATAACGTCCCACATGGGACTCAGGGGGTATGTGACATGACATACACATACACCACCGTGAACTGTGACCATGCCATATGCTCAGATATGAACAGTTGCACATCACAGTGGTCATGTACACGAAACACCAAGGATTCAGTCCCCATAAACACGTGCACAGCCTGCAAGGACACAGTACCCAAGTGACACAATACCCTGACTGTAAGGGCCACACCTGGGTATCAGATGAGGAGTGGGCAGTGCACAATAGAGGGACATGGGTCCTGGACCACAAGACTGATGTACTGTGGAAGTTTAACCAGGCCAGAGGAGGGCACATAGCATGGCAGACATAGTTCACAATGCAGACATGGACTCACCCCCTCCTTGCTGCTCTCTGGCCTTCAGCTGCCCATCCAGATCAGGGAAGACCACCGCCAGGATCCTCTGCATGTGGGGGGTCAGGGTCCGGTGTCCGCCCCTCCTGCGAAGAGGCGACAGCTTCAGCTGGACCCGTGCGATCCTCCGGGTCCAGCCCCGAAGGTCCTGCCACCTCTTCTGGCAGTTGCGGATCCGGCGCTTGTAGACCCCCACGGATCTCACTGCCCGGACGATGGTCAGCCATATCTTCTGCTTCTGGTGGGCATCAACCTGTGAGGATAACAAAGTGAGAATGCCATTACTACACATGCAACATATCCGTGCATTACACAGTTGGATATACATGTCTCAATCACAGGGGCACATGATGTACACAGGCAGTGCAACGATGGCTATGGACAGTATGCCAGCAGTTACTACATGGTATCATTGCCTGGGAAGTAAAACCTAGTTTAAATGCACTGTCACTGCACTATACCTGTCCAGTGCGTGTAACTACACACTATGGGGGTGACAACTACTCAGTGAGCCTGCTAGCCAGTGGCGTGCAGACTGTTAGCCTTGCTAGTCAGACAACATGCACATTTAGAAAGGCAGTGGACAGAACACTCACCTGCTCCCCTGCTTTCCCATACAGCTTGCTGTACTGTGGAAGGAGGCCATCCAGCAGGGTCTGGTTCTCCTCAGTGCTGAAGGCTGGGGCTCTCTCCACAGTACGTGCCATTGCAGGGTCCAGAGGGTGCAGATACAGCAGCAGTGTAGTGGCAGATGTCGTCCTGGAGCATGTAGTGCAGGCAAGTGAGCTCTCAGGAGAACCCCCAAGTGACACCCACAGAACAACATGTTCACCCCCATACACGGAATAGGTAATGCAGCCTTACATGCCCTAGGATACAGTTTGGACAGGCTGTGGTGTTGTAGGTGTGCCCCTCACTGCCTGGGAAGTATATGTGGCTGGCATATGTTCACCTGTGACAGGCATGGTGACATATGCCAGTGACTTGTACAGGGATGCGTTGGACAGCAAGGGACCGATCAGTGCGCACACATTGGCCATTGCATTCAATGTGCGCTGGTACGCGTTGTATTGGCAATACGCCTTGGACAGCAATGGACCGATCAGTGCGCACACATTGGCCATTGCATTCAATGTGCGCTGGTATGCGTTGTATTGGCAATACGCCTTGGACAGCAATGGACCGATCAGTGCGCACACATTGGCCATTGCATTCAATGTGTGCTGGTACGCGTTGTATTGGCAATACGCCTTGGACAGCAATGGACCGATCAGTGCGCACACATTGGCCATTGCATTCAATGTGCGCTGATACGCGTTGTATTGGCAATACGCCTTGGACAGCAATGGACCGATCAGTGCGCACACATTGGCCATTGCATTCAATGTGCGCTGGTACGCGTTGTATTGGCAATACGCCTTGGACAGCAATGGACCGATCAGTGCGCACACATTGGCCATTGCATTCAATGTGTGCGGGTATGCGTTGTATCCTATGTACGCGTTGAACAGCAATGGTCCGATCGGTGTGCCCGGCCGGCCCATTGCATTCAATGTGTCCGGTTACGCGTTGTATCCTATGTACGCGTTGAACAGCAATGGTCCGATCGGTGTGCCCGGCCGGCCCATTGCATTCAATGTGTGCGGGTACGCGTTGTATCCTATGTACGCATTGAACAGCAATGGTCCGATCGGTGTGCCTGGCCGGCCCATTCCATTCAATGTGTGCGGGTACGCGTTGTTTCCCATGTACGCGTTGAACAGCAATGGTCCGATCGGTGTCCCCGGCCGGCCCATTGCATTCAATGTGTGCGGGTACACGTTGTATCCTATGTACGCGTTGAACAGCAATGGTCCGATCGGTGTGCCCGGCCGGCCCATTGCATTCAATGTGTGCGGGTACGCGTTGTATCCTATGTACGCGTTGAACAGCAATGGTCCGATCGGTGTACCCGGCCGGCCCATTGCATTCAATGTGTGCGGGTACGCGTTGTTTCCCATGTACGCGTTGAACAGCAATGGTCCGATCGGTGTGCCCGGCCGGCCCATTGCATTCAATGTGTGCGGGTACGCGTTGTTTCCCATGTACGCGTTGAACAGCAATGGTCCGATCGGTGCGCACCCATTGGCTATGGCCTGGCCTGGCAACGGACGCGTTTTCAAAATTTGAACGAGTCTGATGCTGTAAATTCAGTTGGTCACCCACAACAATGTTGCAATTTCATGGGTGTCACGAAGTTGAACATTTGAAGGATGCTGGGGGCGTGTGTAAGTGGTGCAATTCCATGGATTGGCCAGATTCAGATGATGCAAATGAATTGGACCTATCACTTTGGACACATGGGACAGTATCTGCCTCTGCAGCACACATATAATGCTGGCTGTTCCCCTGAGAGCTCACTTGCCTGCACTACATGCTCCAAGACGACATCTGCCACTACACTGCTGCTGTATCTGCACCCTCTGGACCCTGCAATGGCACGTACTGTGGAGAGAGCCCCAGCCTTCAGCACTGAGGAGAACCAGACCCTGCTGGATGGCCTCCTTCCACAGTACAGCAAGCTGTATGGGAAAGCAGGGGAGCAGGTGAGTGTTCTGTCCACTGCCTTTCTAAATGTGCATGTTGTCTGACTAGCAAGGCTAACAGTCTGCACGCCACTGGCTAGCAGGCTCACTGAGTAGTTGTCACCCCCCATAGTGTGTAGTTACATGTACTGGACAGGTATAGTGCAGTGACAGTGCATTTAAACTAGGTTTTACTTCCCAGGCAATGATACCATGTAGTAACTGCTGGCATACTGTCCATAGCCATCGTTGCACTGCCTGTGTACATCATGTGCCCCTGTGATTGAGACATGTATATCCAACTGTGTAATGCACGGATATGTTGCATGTGTAGTAATGGCATTCTCACTTTGTTATCCTCACAGGTTGATGCCCACCAGAAGCAGAAGATATGGCTGACCATCGTCCGGGCAGTGAGATCCGTGGGGGTCTACAAGCGCTGGATCCGCAACTGCCAGAAGAGGTGGCAGGACCTTCGGGGCTGGACCCGGAGGATCGCACGGGTCCAGCTGAAGCTGTCGCCTCTTCGCAGGAGGGGCGGACATCGGACCCTGACCCCCCACATGCTGAGGATCCTGGCGGTGGTCTTCCCTGATCTGGATGGGCAGCTGAAGGCCAGAGAGCAGCAAGGAGGGGTGAGTCCATGTCTGCATTGTGAACTATGTCTGCCATGCTATGTGCCCTCCTCTGGCCTGGTTAAACTTCCACAGTACATCAGTCTTGTGGTCCAGGACCCATGTCCCTCTATTGTGCACTGCCCACTCCTCATCTGATACCCAGGTGTGGCCCTTACAGTCAGGGTATTGTGTCACTTGGGTACTGTGTCCTTGCAGTTTGCTTGACTCAAGGTGGGGGACAGCATCTGTTTCCCTGACTCTGTGGTGGGCATCATGGGTGGGTCCATTGCTTACACATTGCCTGTGTTCTGCCATGTGTTCTGCGTGTCATTTTGATATGTGGCCCAATTGCTGAGCTGATCCACCACATGTGCCTGGGGTATCTGGCACACACCCATGCTGCGGGTGGGAACAATGTTTGTGCCCCAGGAGTGTGTATATAACGTGTGTCACACATACTTAGCCAGCTGCCTACTGTCCAGGGCTCATCCCTCATTCATGTGGGACAGGACAGTCATGCCTACTCCAGGCCATACAATACACTCTGTACTCCCACTGCCGTGTATCAGCTGACACGTTTTGCTCAGTGATTCGTCCCCTCAGGTGTCTGCCTCTGTGTCAGTGTGCTGTGGCTTCGTTGTCAGGTCTGCTGGGGTGTTCCTCGGTTGGGGCTCCGCATGCCACCGGAGATGTGACCATAGGAGATGATACATGTGTGACACATAGGTGTTTGATCACCTGACCGTGCAGACTGGGGTATGCGAATATGAGGTTCAGGCAGCTGTTTCCCATACACAGCAGATTGTGATGTGCTCAGGTGCAGAGGGTAGTGTTACAGGTCTCCCATATGTACAATGGGTATAAAATGGACAGATGAGGGTACAGATGATGTGGTGTGTGGGGGATGTACATGTGCACTTGTTCAGCTCCAGGACTTGCATTCCCCATGATCTACTATTGTGACACAGTGCAGAGTGTTGTTGTCTGGCTGCCCTGCCCATGTGACTGGAGACAGTTATGTCTGACTTAGCAGGCATGGCTGTGCCATGGCATGTGACTTCCTATTAGTGATCCTGCAGGGGAGTGACATTTGCTACATGCACACCATTGTGGCAATGGCTATCAGGACATGGGTGCATCATGGTGTCTGTCGCTGGTATGCATCACATGCATTTCCTATTTGACTCTGGGCATTCCTTTCATCCGGACACCTGCACTGACTCAGTGGCAAGAGTTGTGATGTGTGCATGTCCACATGCTTCACCGGGTTCTCTGCACTGTCCAAATACTGTGTAGGTGGTGCATGTGTCCACACCGGGGTATTGCCATCCCACAGACACCATACAGATGGGTGCAAGGCCAGGTGGGATGTGAGTGCCATGGTTGACCATCAGACTGACAATTGACTTCTCCTGTTCTGTTTGTGCAGTTTTAGCAATGTTCAACTAAGGATGCCAGGGCTTGCTCTGTAATGTGCTGTACTTACTGTGGTGTGTGCGTTCGGTGCAGGTGACTGATGTCTGTCTGTTTCCCTATTGATTGCAGATACATCCACGGCCACAGGAGGGGACAGCTCCACGGACCAGGAGGAGCCGCAGAGCCAGACTGGGTCAGCAGCCGAGGAGTGGTCGGAGGGACCCAGTGGCACAGAGGGCGAGGGGAGCCACACCGAGGAGTCCTCAGCACCATCCACCTCAGCTGAGGACCAGAGCAACTCAGACGATGACTCCCTTATGGAGGCGGGTGTCAGCAGCCACCACACCCCAGCTAGTGTTGCTGTCCCCGCCACCACCACCACCACCACCGCCCTCCCTTTGGCTCCCATTCCCGAGGTCCGTGGAGGCTCCCATGTTCGGGAGCATGTCTCCTTCTGGCCAGGCACCACACCCCCTGCACCTGTGTCCCCTGCTGCCCTGAGTGAGGAGTCTGTGTACCTCCTCCGCCACCTCCATGTAGGACAGACAGCGATGCTGAGTGTCCTCCATGCACACACCAGTCTGTTGACTCAGCTGGTGTCATTCATGGAGGGCATCTCATCGGGCATGTCTGACCTACAGAGGGGCAATAGGTCCATGGACTCCTCCCTGATGGCAGCAGTGTCCCTCCTCCGACAGTCCCTCACCCCTCCTGCCTCTGCCCCATCCACACTCCCCAGCACCTTACCCGTCCCAAGCACACACACACTAGCACAGGCACACACCAGCACAGACACATGCAGCACACGGACACACACGCCAGAAACAAGACGCACACGCACGCACCGTCAGGGGACTGCAACCACACTCACAGGGGATGGGGCACAGGCACAAACACATGCATCCACAAGCACTGCGCAGTCACCAGTTGCCTCTCCCTCCAAAGACCCCTCCCTTGCCTCACCTGCAACCCCATACACACAGCGGCTCTTCCTCTGTGACCTTGGCCTCTCCCCCTCAGACCCAGCTGATCCAGCATTCAGGGGGAAGAGGAAGCCCACCCACACGGAGCGGAGTGCCCCTGGCTCCCGGACACCATCCCCCAGGCGCGGACCAACTGAGGCCCCCACCCGCAAGTCCCCCCGGTCCCGGAAGAGCAGGACCCCGCCACCGCCCTGCAGCTCAGGCACCAAGTCTCCTTCCTCCATCCCTCAGGCCCCCACTCCACAGGTGCCCCCACCACACCCTGCCCCAGGTTCCCCCACCCACAGATACACCATCCCCAGAAGGGTCAGGCCTTCTCCCCCTGCCACTTGCTCTTCCGGCCCCACACCCCCCGCTGCGCTTGTCTGTACCACTGATGTGGTGAGGGTGTCCTCCCCCTCTGTCCTGCCCACCTTTCCTGATCCCCATTCTCCTCCCCTGGAGGTGGGCACTGCAGTGGAGTCCACTATCACCCTGTCTGACTTGGGCGCTGCAGTGGCGGACCTGTCCACTCCATCTGCAGGGTCCACTGCAGTTATGCCGGCACCCACAACATCTGAGTCATGCCCCCCAGTTGTGCCGGCACACACCATGTCAGACACCTCCACTGCAGTTGTCAGTGGCTCTCCAGCACCCACCACCCCTTCCCTACCTCCTCCTGGTGAGCCCTGATCCTGTCCCTGCGGTGCCTGGCCTGCCCCCGTATGCCCCTCCTAGGGATTGTCCCCGGTTGTGATCAGTGCAGGCATGCATAGGGTGACATCTGCCACTGTCACCCTGTATAGACTTCCTTGATGGACTGGCCATTGGCCTTTGTTGATACCTTGCAGTTCTTCCAAGTTTTGAACCCACATGCTGAATAAAGCAACTTTCTGTTCTCTAGTGGTTTTGCTTCTGCTGTACATGATGTTGATGATGCTAACCGTGCCCTTGCTGCACTGATGGTGATTTTTGGACTCATGAAAATGAAGTGTTACTGTGCATGTACCCATGTGTTCCAGGGGGACAGTGTCCTATCCTGTGGTGAATCCATGTCGTCCTTAGCAGCATCTGAGGGTGTCATGTATTCAATATTTGGCAATGGGATTTCCTACTTACATTAGCAATGTCACATCTGTGGGTTCCACCCATGCACATCTGTTGTGTTTGCCATTGTTCAATTAGTCTAGTTCCCTGACCGTGTGGCCATCTCCACTGGACATGCAGGTTTGGGCATCAATAGGGAAGGACTCTTCTGTGTTGTCAGTGCAACTTGCTATACATGTGTGTTGGATCTGTGCTGTTGATTTCGTTGACATTCCCATGACCAGGCTGATGTGACAGGAGCCTTCATTTGGTGCTAATTGTTGACTGTGTGACCAAGTGTTCTGCTGACATGATGGAGCCCTACTGATGCGACATATGGCACAGCTTTCCTCACACATGAGTGGAGTCCCCTCATGGCAGTGTGTACTCCTGTGACATCTCGTGCGCCCAAGGTGTGTGTTGTATGAGCATGTGTGTGTGTTCACTTCCATGTTGCTGTGCATGCTGGGATCCCTAGTGATGTTCCTGTTTGTGATGCTTGCTGAGTTGAGCTATGTTCCCCCAAAGTCTTCTCCCTGGGTTCTCTGTGATGTGGGTGCATGGCACATTACTGGTCATCAGGGTGTCACCCATAGGTGTGTTTGCTGTCAGGGCTGAGTTTGTGGGCAGACGCTGATGTGTCACAGTCCGGATTCCCCTTTGCACTTGTTGTTGACACCTGTCATGTGATTTCTGGTTTGTGTTAGCTTTCATTGGTTGTGACACGTTGTGTGTGTGACTGCTGGCACTCCTCAATGCTGCAATTTTGGTAGTTGTCTATGTGTGTCCTTTGTGGGTGACCTTGGCTTCTTCATAGGTGTGTGACTGTGGCTGGGATCCCATTGGTTGGTGTGGTATTGCCGTCATGTCCATGTACAGCGTAGTGTGCAGTGTGTCAGACATTCAGGAGTATGGTAGAGTGGCCATGTGTGATGTGTTCCTGCACCTTGGTTCCCACCACCCCCTGGGATTGTCATGGGTGCATGTGCAATGTCACCAGTGCATGTGAGCTTCACTGCTGCACATTGTTGGAGGTCGAGGTGTGTGGTGTTGAGTGTGTGCAGATGAGAGTTGTTGCCCGGCTAGACCCCTGCCTCCATGTTGGCCTTGGCTGACAGGCCGTGCTGGTTGATTTGTGCTTGTGTAGGTGTGATGGTAGTTTGTTGCTCAGGACACATGACTGTGGTTCACAGTGTGAACGACATCTAGCTTTGTCATCACAGTGGGATTGTAATGCAGCCCAGGGTCACCACATTGTGGGGGCCCTGGGTGTGGTGCTGTGGTGTCTGTGTGTCTTGCTGTGTCAGTTGCTGTTCCTACATGCTTGTGTGACATGTGTGATTTGTGCTCCCACTCATCTGACAATGCCTGATTGCCCACATAGGGGATTTGGATCCATGAGTTACCTTTGTGTGGCACTGTATGCACGTCTGTGTAATTGGTATTCAGGCCTCCTCATGTGTTGTGTGTTTGCCTGGGGACACTGGTACCCCCCTCACCTGTTGTGTTTGATGTGCAATGTGGGTCTGCCTGTTTGTGTTTGTGCATCTGCACCACTGCATTGGCATATCTTTAGTGTGCCATTGGCTGTATGTTGTTTGGTGTGTTTGCCCTGCTGTCCCTGGGACTCCTAGGTCATCAGTCAGCACAATGATCATTGTGTGTGTCCCCCATTGCTGCCATGGTATGGTATCTGTTCACCTCCCTTCTACAGTCTCCACTGGGTATCTGAATTTGTATGCCCATTGGTGCAAATATGTGGGTCTGCATTCTGATGGTCACTTCTGTCATTGAGTCATTGATGAGTGTTGACAGTGTCAGCCCCCATGGGTGATGTTTGTCTGCACATGGCCAAAGGTATGTCTTGTTTGCACTGCACTGTTTGCCTCCCCCATTCTATGTTGCTATGGGACACAAGCGCTACTTTGCCACTGATGTGTTTGTTGTTCTGTGACCAGGAATAATCAATGCAGTTTGGCAGTTGCAGCTTATTCTTTGTCAACACATACATTTTGGTCACTGTGATGATGGGGGTCTGGACCCCACTGCCACAATGTTCAATATGTGCTTCAGCTATGGACCCTACACTCACATTTTGGTCACTGTGATGATGGGGGTTTGGACCCCATTGCCACAATGTTCAATATGTGCTTCAGCTATGGACCCCACACTCACATTTTGGTCACTGTGATGATGGGGGTTTGGACCCCATTGCCACAATGTTCAATATGTGCTTCAGCTATGGACCCCACACTCACATTTTGATCACTGTGATGATGGGGGTCTGGACCCCACTGCCACAATGTTCAATATGTGCTTCAGCTATGGACCCCACACTCACATTTTGGTCACTGTGATGATGGGGCTTTGGACCCCATTGCCACAATGGTCATGGCCTGCTTGCATTGTGGGTGCCACACACATTTATGTGTGGCACTTGTGATAGGGGGTCACATTGTATGTCCACAGTCCTGTTCAGTGTTGTAGGCATTTGACACAGTCTACACACGCTTGTCATGGTGTTGGGGGATGTCTTTGTGTTGCATTCTTTCTGCTGGTGTGTGCTTCTTGTGGCATGTATTTGCCATCCTGTGAGTGGGGGTGGTAGTAGTAGGCATCCAGCCCCCCCTGGGTAGAGGTGGTAGTAGTGACAGGCATCCAGCCCCCATGGGTAGGGGTGGTAGTAGTGGTAGGCACCTGGCACTCCCTGGGTAGAGGTGGTAGTAGTGACAGGCATCCAGCCCCCTGGGTAGAGGTGGTAGTAGTGGGAGGCACCTGGCACCCCCTGGGTAGAGGTGGCAGTAGTGGTAGGCACCTGGCACCCCTGGGTAGAGGTGGTAGTAGTGGTAGGCACCTGGCACCCCTGGGTAGAGGTGGTAGTAGTGGTAGGCACCTGGCACCCCCTGGGTAGAGGTGGCAGTAGTGACAGGCATCCAGCCCCCATGGGTAGAGGTGGTAGTAGTGGGAGGCACCTGGCACCCCCTGGGTAGAGGTGGTAGTAGTGGGAGGCACCTGGCACCCACTGGGTAGAGGTGGTAGTAGTGGTAGGCACCTGGCACCCCCATGGGTAGAGGTGGTAGTAGTGGTAGGCACCTGGCACCCCTGGGTAGAGGTGGTAGTAGTGGTAGGCACCTGGCACCCCCTGGGTAGAGGTGGCAGTAGTGACAGGCATCCAGCCCCCCATGGGTAGAGGTGGTAGTAGTGGGAGGCACCTGGCACCCCCTGGGTAGAGGTGGCAGTAGTGGGAGGCACCTGGCACCCCCTGGGTAGAGGTGGTAGTAGTGGTAGGCACCTGGCACCCCTGGGTAGAGGTGGTAGTAGTGGTAGGCACCTGGCACCCCCTGGGTAGAGGTGGCAGTAGTGACAGGCATCCAGCCCAACATGGGTAGAGGTGGTAGTAGTGGGAGGCACCTGGCACCCCTGGGTAGAGGTGGCAGTAGTGGGAGTCACCTGGCACCCCTGGGTAGAGGTGGTAGTAGTGGTAGGCACCTGGCACCCCTGGGTAGAGGTGGTAGTAGTGGTAGGCACCTGGCACCCCCTGGGTAGAGGTGGTAGTAGTGGTAGGCACCTGGCACCCCCTGGGTAGAGGTGGCAGTAGTGACAGGCATCCAGCCCCCCATGGGTAGAGGTGGTAGTAGTGGGAGGCACCTGGCACCCCTGGGTAGAGGTGGCAGGAGTGGGAGGCACCTGGCACCCCCTGGGTAGAGGTGGTAGTAGTGGTAGGCACCTGGCACCCCCTGGGTAGAGGTGGTAGTAGTGGTAGGCACCTGGCACCCCCCTGGGTAGAGGTGGCAGTTGTGACAGGCATCCAGCCCCCCATGCGTAGAGGTGGTAGTAGTGGGAGGCACCTGGCACCCCCTGGGTAGAGGTGGCAGTAGTGGGAGGCACCTGGCACCCCCTGGGTAGAGGTGGTAGTAGTGGTAGGCACCTGGCACCCCCTGGGTAGAGGTGGTAGGCACCTGGCACCCCCCTGGGTAGAGGTGGTAGTAGTGATAGGCACCTGGCACCCCCTGGGTAGAGGTGGCAGTAGTGACAGGCACCTGGCACCCCCATGGGTAGAGGTGGTAGTAGTGGTAGGCACCTGGCACCCCCTGGGTAGAGGTGGTAGTAGTGGTAGGCACCTGGCACCCCCTGGGTAGAGGTGGTAGTAGTGGTAGGCACCTGGCACCCCCTGGGTAGAGGTGGTAGTAGTGGTAGGCACCTGGCACCCCCCTGGGTAGAGGTGGCAGTGGTGACAGGCATCCGGGTCCCTATGTGTATATGTGGCATTGGTGATGGGCATCCCGCCCCTATGGTGCTGCTGTTTCTGGAGTAAGTAATTTCTGCATCCCTGTGTGTGTGTGTGATATGTCGGGTACGTGTAGTTTGTGTTTGTGGTTGGTGTCTGACTTACCTTCTGCGCCGTACGCGTCCGTGCCTGTTCCGGTTGTAGATGTAGAATATTGGTAGGATCGGAACGATGGGATTCATTGTTGGTTCGTCTCGTTCGTCTTCGTCGTTGCTTCGCCTCGTCCTCATCGCTGGCGTGTTCGTCTCGTAGCCGTGGATCGTGTTGTGGCGCGAACCGGAGCTTATGTGCGCCTCTCCCGGATGCTTTGACGTGCCGTGCGTAGCGACGGGTTCGGCGCGTACGGGAAGCGCATCGTACTTGTCCGGCCGGACGGGGCTGCTTTTTGGCTTCCGGGTGACTCGTATCTGCGTTTACGGATCCGGCTCGGTCGGGGATCAGGACCTGTATTGGGTGAGTACGACTCGGTCGGAATCTGCGCTGTTGTGCGCATCGTACTTGTTCGTTCGGATTAATGTGCGGATCGGTCGGGAAACAGGCATTCGCATGGCTTTTTTCCCGACCGAATGGCGTTGGGTGCGTCTCCGACCGAGATCGGAATCGACACCATAATGTAGCCTTTTTTCTGTCCACTCTGAAGTGAAAATGCAGATCTACAAATAGCTTCAATTTGATACAGGTAATTTTGGTATTGGGTGATGCAACCGCTGGCAAAAAAATAGCAAAAAAATAAAAATAAAGGAGTCTTTGAGATTATTGAAGTCATACATGCTAGCTGCGTGGAAGTTGTTGGCATACAAGAGCTGAACTTTAAGAATACATATACCCCCACCTATTTATCTTAAAACATTTTTGGACTTGCTGACAAACTATGCGTATTATTTTCACTTACACACACAAATAGCTTAATTTAGGAGTGCAAAACAAATTTTGCAGTACACAAAATTTGCTTTCACTCTAATAAATGGATTTATTCACTCGTAGGTTTCAATGTGAGTAAATCTATTCCCTTCAGTATATAATGGGCATTCCAAGGGCAGCAAAACCATTCACATGTATAACTACCTATAAACGTACACATTTGTAGGTATTAACAAACTCCCCTGAACCCTTCCTTATCTGGAAACGATCAGAGATTTACTCCTTACAAGGGAAGGAATAAATTCCCTTTTCAGGGCAGGAAGATAGAGGGAGCACCTTTCAATGGGTGGTTATGGGGAAGGAGTTAGGTAAAAGACAAGAAAAAAGTTAGCAAGTGCAATTGCACTTACTGGGACCGATTCACAAAGACATTTACAGCTGCAAACCTACACTTACAGCAGAAAATGGCTTTATTTACACCTGTTAGGTGTGCACACGTTGCAGTCATACATGGTTTTCTACTCCCTAATTGCATGCCACAACGGCGTACAATTACGAAGTAGTAAAGCATCGCCCTTGGGATGTAGGTGGCCAGAGCAAGGAGTTGTTTGCCTTGGAAGTTTGTGAATGATTGCAAATTAGCAAGAGAAACAATATCAAATTAAATCACTGAAGAAGTCCAAAAACTGACTTTGTTCAACCAGTTGAAGAACACTGGAACTGGTGGTGATTTGGAGATAAAAAAAAGACTACAGGTACTACTGGGTACAATACGAATGGATAGTAATAAACCATTTTGGTTCACAAAGGCATTAGGCAGAATATTATCTGACACAGAAGACGTTCAGTGCTTTAGCTTGGTACTCTTACAAATTTCCCAGAAATGATAGGAGCCCTTAGCAGCTGCACCCTTATAAAAAATGTAAACTACATTTAAATTGCTGCCCAACAGGCAGTCATCATGAGCACACATTGGCTGGATAGATGAAATCTCGGTTGCTGAAACCCTCGATAATCATTGGTGCAGCTGCAGCATTTAGCATCCAGTTCATCTCTGCTAGAGGGCCGCTCAGTGGTCTGCCGACAAACCAATCTATAATCCATGAATGGAAATAAATTATTCAAGTGATTCAAAAAGGCTCTGCTGAGAGACAAGCCAACTTTCAATTCAAATTAAAAGTTTTGTGTTAGAGTATTGCAAATATAAGAAATCATAACACGTACACGAATCATACGTAACAAGGAAATACTTTATAGAGGGGGCATTTTACAAGTATGTTTATCTGCCCGTGCGACTTTGGAGAGAGTTTGAGGAAGCATCAGTGTGAAAGTGGTGATCAGGGGTAACTTACTTGGTGTCCCTTAAATGTGTACTGTATTCTTGGAGTTAGTTCCAGAAGCACAGCAATGTTTTTTGAACCAACGTAATGTAACAGATTATTGTTTTAAATATGACTGTAATGTTCATGCAACTCCTAGGTATGTATCTATGTGGTGGTCTTACATAGTGCATATGTAAATACAATGCAATGGAGTGCTGCACAGAGGGTTGTGAAGTGAACGGAGTACAGAAAAAGGCTTCAACTGTTAAAACAGAGAGTGGAATACAGAAATGAAGAGGGAATTGGGTATTAGAGAGTAGATAAGGGAAATAGGGAGGGTATTTTTCAAAAAGGTCCACAACAGCAAAGGTGTACAGGAGGAATATTCAGCTGGTTTTGGATAACAGATGATGGGGGAGGGGTTTGTAAGAATGAAGGGCTGCTTTAACAGATGAGTCTTTAGTTCTTTCTTGAAGTGGACCTGGAAGTGGAGCTGATCTGTTTTGGATAGAGAGGGAGAAAGACGTTCTTATCGTCTGATTACTGATTGTTAACTAGGCATATTTATTTTTTGATCTAACTGTTTATTTAATGCATCACATTACATGGGCTTGCCACTCAGTAGGATGCAAACTATTGGCTACCTCCTCAGTTTAAACTTGGCTTAAGCTTCTTCACTAATTCCCCCTGGCATTAGGGACACCGGCACATCCTGCGCATTTACTATGCTACTGCTGCTTTACTTATTTGACGAGTTTATCTAACTATGCCCATACTGGTTCCCTATGCCTGTATTGTGTCTTTTTTCATGTTGATGCTATTATTATTCCTATTATTATTGTACACCTACATTATATGTTTCTCTGTTACACACTCCGTTTTGCAGGTATCTGTTGCACACTTTGCCCACCCTACCACAACAGTGATTCCCTGTTGCATACACTGTGATCTTTGGTTGTTGCCGTTATCTTCTGCACTCCTGATGATTCTGCCTATCTTACCCCTACTTTGTTCCACTGTGCTTACACTGTGTTCTCTTATCTATGCTGTCATCTATTGCCTACAGTGTGACCTTTACTTGTACATGCACTGTAATTTCTTCCTGATGCTGTTATTTATTGCCAATATTTGCTATTGGGACATGACCTGTTGATATATGTACTTAGCTTGTTTTACCAGCACTAGGTTGGTCTATACTCTACTAATCTACTTCCAGTTTCCTAACTCATTTTTCAATTGAGCAAAATTTCCTTACCCCGGTCCTGCTTGCAATGTCCTCAATGCGTACCATCTATCTCTGCCATAGGGCCCTCCGACCTCACTAACCAGGTCGTACTACATCTTCAATATTTTACCTCGTCTATCATTACAGCGGCTGCCTACGCCCTCTCCTCACCGAATGCCCCCCTTGAAAGGCCCATCATACTCCCCCATACTCCCTTGCTGCCACCCCCATTGTGTACCCAGATGACACCATTTTACTGAACGCTGTGCTAGCCCCCTGAGGATATGACTCATTGATGATTAACTACCCCGCCAACCTAACTTAAAATACCAGGACAAAACTCAAACATAAAATCCTCCTCCTTAGGAAAGAAACCCTTTTCACTGACCGCTACTTTTGCCACAACAAGGGCACCCTACTCAGAGACCTCATCTTCTAAACCAACCGGCGTGCCAAATGGAGGAATGTTCTTTCATCCTCGCTTAACAACACCATAACCCAAAAAATCCCTCACTGCCACAAACGTATTATTGCGCCCTCTGCGTTGTGCCACGTCATCATAACCTGGAACTCTTTTGGAGGATATTCTCCTATCTCAAACACAAACGTGACGCAACCACCCACTATCCTACCCACTAGCCTGCCACCTCTGACTCCCCCTTAGAAGACACCATCCCCTCAACCACCCCTCCAGCCCACCATTCCTCCCTCTCTCACCCCTCTCTCCGGTTTGTCACCCACCTGCCCACGGACTCCCCTGTTGCCCTTAGCACCACCACCACTACCAAGAACACCTATCTCCCCCCTCTCCAACTCCATGATGTCACTACTATGAATATTCCTTACTCCCCCTCTCCACTCCAGTCTGACATCATCCCTCCAGACTCCCTCATAGCCACCCCATACCCACTCTCCTAGCAATAGGCCCCATCCTCCTACCACCTCCTTTCACCCTGTGACCACCAAGGCTATGCTGGTAAACCCTACGGACATCAGCCCTCCTACTCACTCGGAGACTCCCCCACACTCCAACGCTCCCCTCAAACTGGAACCTCTCAGCCATTCATTCTATAACTCTATGCTTGACACTATAAACTCTGAACTGCATCTGATCCGAGCTGACATTCTCAAACTATTTTGCATCATCTCCTACCTCAAACACAAATGCCCCCCACCAAACCCACCACTTATCTGTCCCCAATCAATACTCAGATCGTACCCCTGCCTGCGATAATAGCTCTCAGCCTTCCTATAAGACCACTCCCTTCTCATTCTCCATCTTTCAATCCGAGGAGGCATTTTAACATTTGGATTTCCAAAAATAGCCATCATTGCCTAATGGTCTTGTATTGTGATAAAAGGTTTACCAAGCAAGAAATCATGATCATATCCACAACCCACACTACTACTAAGCTTTCTTTCTCTGGGTGAGAGTACTTTTCTTCTATGTCCGACAAACTCTTACTGGCATGTAAGACTACATATCTTGGTGATTCATGTCCAGGCTGATGTTGCACCAGTATTGCACCTTAGCCTACAAGGCTTGCATCCACTATCAAATATTTCAAATGAGTTGCTGATAAAATTTATTTTTAATTTGAAGAAATGTGTGTGTACAACTCGGATCCTATTTAATGGATTTTCCTTTCCTAGTTGATTCCCTGAGTGGTGTACTGGTGGTTGTATCATCTTTAATATATTGTGAACAATAGAAAGCCAAAAAGTTAAAAAAAACATAGATCAGAAAAAAAAATTGGATTAGAAATTGAGTTTAAAAAGATATCTTAACAGGATAAGGCTTCATACCTTTTCCTGAAAAAATATGCTCATAAAAAGTCAATTGAGATTTACCAATTTCACACTCCTCTGCATAGTCCAGTTGATAGCATACGTCCTCTAGTGCTTGGTCATGCTCTTTTTGAGATCTTCCAAAGATCAGGATGTCATTAATGTAGTTCAGTGAATGTTTTACTGGTCTTATTGCGTTTCTTACACCTTCTTGAAATACATCTGAACAAATTCCAAAATTCAGACTTTTGTATCTGAATAAACCCATGTGTGTAGAGAATGTTGTAATGTATCTAGATTGTTCATCAATCACAAGCTGGTGATATCTTTTACATTGATCCAATTTAAAAAATACAACAGCAAGATTAAGACTACTAATCATGTCACTTAATTGTGGCCCATATTTGGAATCCTAATATCTACATATCATCAGTATTTTTCTTAGGAACAACTACTATTGGTGATTCTCAGGGTGTTGTACCCACAGCGGCTTCAATGATGTCTTGATGCAGTAATGAGTTTATTTCTTTCTCCACGTTTTTTTTGTAAATGTTTGTGCCACAGGTTTTATTGATTCATTAATGTGCAAAGTTGTTGCCTTCCCATTGAATTTTCCTAAACATGTAAACAAATGTGGGTGCTTTTTAAATATTGAATGATCTGTTGTGATATTAAAAGCCCTAGCTAACAGTCCCATTATTTTTGTAGTGACACTGCTCAGTAAAGCTGGCCCTGGAACTTCATCCTCGAAGACATGAATTTCTCCTCTACTAGATGCTGTTCTATACATGAGATTTTCTTCAAATTTTCCTATACAAAATGCAGGGTGGTTTGCTCCCCATTGAAATACACTTACATTAGATAGAGCTAATCTATAACATGTCCTATTTTTCATTTGTGTAACTTCAACATTTTTATCTTTACTTTCTTGTTTAATCATTTGCCTTACTTGCGCAATTGTTTTATTCTTCCTTGTTTCTTGTTTGTAGCGTGTTTTTGCTTTAGATTCAGTTCTAGCCATTTTTAAAATTGTTTGTAAGTAATACGTTTTTCTAACAATGTTTTCCTAAATTCCAATGAGTTACATCCTTGTATGATTTGTAATTTTATAGGTTCTTGGTTATTGAATTTTTCAAATTCATAGAACATGACTAATTTCCTTAGTCTTGTAAAATACTCCTTTGACTCATCTTTCTCTTGACATGCAGTATTAAAAATGTAACTTTCAAAATGCAAATTCCTTTGTGGATCGACATAAACATTTTATCAATCCTTTACATGTGGTTCTGTCTTGTTCTGCAAATGTGGTAATTAGATCTTCTACATCATCCTCTACCAAATTCCGAAATAGGGGGGTCATTACAATGGCGGGCGGACAAAGTCCGCCCGCCACCGTAACGGAATGGGGGACCGTCTGCAAGGGGTGCGGCGGTCCCGCACCTGACATTAGGATGCCACCGCCACCATGGCGGTGGGACACCCTATTTCCAGCATTGTGACGGGCGGTGCTCACAGCACCACCCGCCACAATGCTGTGAATGCACATCGTGCATTTGCATGCACAACGTGACAGGCACCGCGCGGTGCCTGCCACCTTCTGCATACAAATGCAGGGGGGTACATAGGTACCCCCCATGTGCACCCCCCACCCCCTCAACACCCTGGGGGCCCGCAACGGGCCCCCAAGAGCAAACACCGTATGCCTTTCCATGGTGGCAACGCCGCCATGGAAAGGCTGCTCTCTGCATTCATCTTAATATGGATGGCGGTGTCTTGCAGACACCGCCACCATATTATCCTTGTTTTCCGCCGGTCGATGAGTCGACCGGCGGAAAAGCGGCGGACTGTCTTTCCATCCGCCGCGGACCCCCCAGCCATCATAATATGGTGGGGGGTCTTTGCTGTGTGGATGGCGGGCGGGTCGCCCCCGCTGGGCCGGGCGGTGACTACCGCCGGCCCGGCGGGGGCGATCCGCCCGCCATCATAATGACCCCCTAAGTCTTTTGCTTGTTCATCCGACTATCATTTGCAAGTAGCTTTTAAAAATAGTTCAGAACATCTTTGCCATGATACCCATCTTTGCGCAATATTATTTTGATCAATTATATTGAATGGTAAAGGCCTGTGAAAAATTGCACTAGAAATATTTTCTTCTTCTTGTATACTCGGTGTTAGTAATTGTGTCCCTTCTACTCTCATTTTCAAAATCTGAAATTTTCTTTTGAGTATTTTGTATTTATTTTGCTGTTTTTTTTGTGCAATTTCTCAAATAAATTTCTGATTGCCTGACCTTAAAATGGTGTTTTTGTTTTGATTTCTATGGAAAATGCCTGACTTCAAGATGGTTGCTGACAGTTTGTGTAAATCTTGCATGATTTGACTGGTGTTATCTATTGACTTGAACTGAGATGCCTGACTTCAATATGGTTGTGAGAATTTGCAGTGATCTCGTGTTATTGGCGAGACCAACTCTGCGACTGCAAACTGTTTAAGGAGCATCAGCATTTTTGAGGAGGAAGATAAAACGCTTTCCACTGCAACTTTAAGGTTACAAATTGCGCTTTCTCAGTACTTATAAATAGCACAGTTATGTATATGTGCACTCAAGGCAGAGCATGTGTTCAGGCCAAAGCCCCAAAAAATAAAAACAAAACACAACTACTCCCTCAGCTGTAGTATTTCAGCGTGCTTAGCAAATCGCACCTGTTCAGGATGCAACAGTGTCTTTTCAACTTGAAAGTGTGAGATGGCACGATACAGCAGTCTTCAAATTTAAATCTTTCTGATATTTCCAGATATCAAACTATCTGATCCCATCCAATCGTTTCCAAATGTGATAAATGAGACCTTCTTGTTCAAGATGCCTTCTTTTATTTCTCAGCAACATGTGCATAGATGTTACTTAGGGGTGGCTCCTCCACTAGGGTGGAGGAGCGTCGCTCCACTGCTTTCTCGCAGTGCGAGAAAGCCAAAACATAAAATGGTAATAACTAAAAGTTATTACCATTTTATGTTTGCTTTGTGCATTGCGGGCGGGTCTGCTCTGCACTTTGAGCAGGGGAGGAGTGGTTTGCCCACTCTTGAGTACGCAAAGACTGTGTGGTCGGCCTTCTCGGGCCACCCAAACCAGTCATGTGCACTCTGCCCTTCTCCATGCGGGCTGCATTGCAGTCTGCATGGAGAACATGGCCACCTCATTAGCCCCTGGCTGGGTGGCGTCCCGACCAATCACAACGCTGCTTGCAGCATTGTGATTGGCTTAGGGGAGGGAGCCTGTCTGCCTGCTTCCTGTCAGAGGCAGGAGAGCAGGAGCCGAGAAGACGCGGGACCCGGCGGAAAGGTAAGTTTAATTTAATTATTTATTTATTTGTAATTTCCCTGTGAACCCCCCGCGGCACTCCAGCGAATCCCCTCCGCGACCCCTCGTGCCCGGCCCCCCCACCCATGAGCCATGCCGGCCACTACTGATGTTACTTTATCCAGCTTCCTAACTGATCTGCCCTAGTTAAGTTTCGAAACATAACATTACTATTCTACATTCTATGTTCTGCCATTTTTTATTTGCTTATCCAAGCAGGGATCATAATATATAAAAAAAAAAGTAGAGCAAAAGGGTTTTCTTAAGGCAGAGGGGCTTGCAGCAATTCGCTGCTCGGTCTTTTGGCCCCTCCCAAAACAATGTACAAAATTAAATATTGTTTTTTGCATAAATGCTGGTGGGCATGTGGGGCAATTAAGGAATGGGTGGGGGGAAGCAACAGTAAGTGGCTAGGGGAGGGGAAAAGCAGAGCATGAGAAAAAGAAACACAGGGGCGGGGAGGAGAAGCACAAGCGCGAGAAAAAAACACAGTTTGAAGAGTAGGGAGCGAGTTTGTCGGCGGGAGAAGAACACAAGAATGAAATCAGCGGGCAGTAAACTCCTGTAAGTTCTTGCTAAGCCCACAATAGGTGTTTTGAATTTGCTTTCGGCCAGGCTCGACCTAAAAAATGTGTTCTAATGAAATAGGAAGGATTTTTGTTTTCAAAATTAGTTTTCTACAAACCACCATTTTAGTAGAAAAGACTCAGTGACAATCCCAGATAAGGATCCAAGTAAAAGTGTCTCCAAATTGTTCCCATGGTTATTCCACTTTCATAGAAAGTTTCCTTGCCAATGCAATTTTGTTTGGACATGAGAAACGAAGGGGCATATTATCAAGGGTCGGCGGTAAATATCGCAAAGCGCGCTTAGCGCTTGCATATTTATCGCCAGCTATCTCTGGAATTTATCGCCCGGTTAGCGCGTTATTAACAACGCGCATCGCCGAGGCGATAAAAATGTCAGAGATAGCGTGGATATCGCCGTTTTCCAAGGGAAAATGGCGATATCCTAGATGATAGGAGCCTGTGGTCTTAGCCACAGAATCCACCCCCATGTTAAGTATGCCTTAGTCAGGAATTTAACAGACGTTAAATTCCTGCGTTAAGACATACTTAACGCGATTAAAATAATCGCTTCCCCGCATTGTAAATATCGCGAAGCTGCCTTCGCGATATTTACCCATGTTGTTTCCACAGACACGCCTACTTTGCATCTCATTATCGATGCGAAGTCAGGCGTGCTGGAAACGGGAGCAAAATCAGCAAAACACGCGATAGCGTGTCTTTGCTGATAAGGCGATATAATTATCGCCGCTTTTCGGCCGAAAACGGCCGCAAAAGCGGCGATAATTGTTTATCGCCGCCTTGTTAATATGCCCCGAATTCTTTAGAAACAAAAAGACCTGTGGCAGTAATGTAAAACATGAATCAGCAAGTTATGGTACTGCAAGTGACAAGATAGAGTGGAGGGAAAATGCTACACAGGAGGAGGAGGAAGAGGGCATGGAGAAACGGCATAGAAATTATAGTCAGGTGTATTGAATAAAGAGTGCTTCTGGGATTGTACACCTGATTGAAGGGGAATGATGGTAATGGATAGAGGCTTCTCTAATAAAAATGCGCTTTAGAAAACAATGTGCTTTCAAGCTTAAAGAAAGTCAAACAAACCTTTACAAACATATTGATTTGGTGCTATTTGATGAGAAAGGGTTGTTTTCTGCAACAAAATGGATTTTACAAAATTAATGTAGATTTGTTTCCTCATAGTGGAGCCGCAGAGTTTTAAATATTTTTTTGAGACATGGAATTACGATTTTAATTTTGCCAATTTTAAGTGCCATCGAATATTATATCCTCTACCCATTCTATGGTTAATACAGTGGCCTGGGTCTCCACTTTAATGAGCTTCCTTTTGTTTTTTTGACACAATATTGATGTAGTGGAAACTGCATTTTATTTGTAGGGGTACATTATAACCACACATGTAGAGCGCCCAAGCATATAACATCGTATTAACATGAAGTGTTAGAAATTTTAAATGTAATAACATGAAACGTGATGTATTTAGGCCATTAAATAGTAATGTAGAAAGTAAATGCAATTAGCAGAAGACATCAATGTGAAGAACTCATGTTGTGTAACTGACAATCATTCATTTATTAAATGTGCTTATTAATGTGTCATTTTCCATGTAGGTCAGAATATTAACTGAGCGTGTCATAATTTCTTATGTAATTCTGTAAAGCTCATATGCCATTCTCTTATGTTAGCTGAATCTTGTAGGCCTGAAATGCAATTTCCCTGGAAGCTCTCGCTTTAGAATTAACAGTTTGAATTTCATGTGTGCTGTGGATTTCGTTCTTTCCCACATTTGTGTTGCAGGTGGAAGAAGCACCCTTGTTAGCTAGAATAATGTATTTGTTTTAATAGTCAGGCAAGGAGAGAAGGAGATACATTGAAAGCCTAAGTCGATAACGGAAGTTGTTGTGTTTTCACACCGGAGAAGGCCTGGGAATCAAGGTCAACATGTTGCAGTTCAGCAACATTGCTATCCAGTGGAAAGTTACCTATGAGATCGTGTTCAGAGTGAATGCAGTGACCTGCAAGGACTCTTGGGAAAAATACCTGTAATAATGCGATGTTAGAGTAGGGAAAGTGCCCACTTTTTCTCTGCCTTCGGCGAGAGAGCATCTTAGAACAAGATCTGTCTCAATAGCTTTATGCTATCCGGCCCATCGTTGGTGGAGAGACGTCTTCGTAAGACTTCACATGCTGACACCTTTTATCTCCTTTTCCTGAGAATGCTTAAGTAGGGATGTCACGTTAGTATTAGTGTAGGGATAGATTGATGCTGTATTTTCATCAATCCTCGATGCAGGGAAATTTGGACTCATGTTTTTTGATCCTCTCCATCCTATTTCTTGAGCTAATTGTTTTGTGCCTATTGCACCGCCTCAACTTTATTCTGAGATTTGGCTTTATGCTGATTCCCATGTATTTCTACACTCTTGTTTTAAGGTGCCTTTAGGTTCAGTTATTTTTGGCTTTGTAATAAATTAACTAACGTTCCGTAGTTGTCTGTGGTTACTACGTGTCCAGAGAAATTCCAATTGAATTGATTGACATGAATAACACTTACATGCTGCTAAAAAGAACCATTGGATTGGGATTCTAGAGCAGGTTCCCAAGAGAGGAAAGGGGTGTGTGAAAATCTGCATCTGATAATTAGCTTGTCACACTGCACCTGGGCTGGGACAGCCAAGGCCCACTAGAACAAAGTAGGGAGTCCAGACATCTGTAGGCAACACAAGAGGACTTGCCACTAAAGATTTGGTCTGAAGGGTTTAGGCAGTAATGTCAGCTGCTGGCAGAGCTCAGACCCTCAGTGGAGCTCTTTCCAGAGAAATTTGAAATCATCCTTTTGGATTGTCTCAAGATGCTGTGCAGGAGCGTTGGGACAGGGGTGGAGGGATAATGTGACATCATAGGATTGGCCTGGGATGCCTGGCTCCTACAACATACCATTACCACTTAAAAAACCCTGCACAAGGGAGAGACAGTTGAGAAGACCCTGGACTAATATCAGCTGTAACATCCAATCCACAGAAGAACATGTCAACGCAGTTGCATGGCCTTAAACTTCTCAAGAAAATGAAACTCTTCATAAGCAAGAGGTATTCCGTTTTCAGACACTGGAGACAAAATGGACTACTGGATCTGCTTTAATACTGTCAATATGAACTAAAATATTTTTTAACTTTACAAACTCCAAGATTCAGCTATCAGACGTTAGTTTGCACCAAATGAAGGATCCACATTACCTCAATTCTTTTCAGATCAAACTGGCTTATGGTTGTGGCTAGAAACTACTTGAATCTAATCCAATCAACCAACAATATGGTGCATGGCAAAATCCTCACCAACTTTGTGCAATAAACACAACAAAACCCGTGATTCTGTTTCATAAATTCCATCAACCGCCTGCCCCCCAAACTCCTGCCTGAAGCAATGGAACACTGCTTCTTACTGTTAAGAAAATCCCCACATGTCTGAAAAATGGTCCACATCTTTAAGTGCTTCCTCTAGTGGCTTCAATGCAGGTGATGTTCTGGTCTTCCTGCAAGCTCACAAAGCACTTGGATACTATAAGCTATAGTAATGTGATCCATTAAATAAAGTGCAACAATTACAATTACCTACCGGTAACTATGAACAAAGAGACTATTAACTTATTCGTTAGGAAGAGAAAAGCAGTCATATCTTATATCAGTATATTGAAGGCCAGAATCAACCAGTAAAAACTGGTCACAACATGCAGGAAATGTTGTATACATTCTACCGAAAGCTGCTATCTAAAAGCCAAAACTTTGTGTAGAAAGTTCATGCCAATAACTGATTGAACAAACCTGTACAAAAGAAGAGGAAACTGGACAGACTCCAGAAAAGCAATCCATTGAAATAATTAGGTTATATTGCAATATGATATTTTGTGGAACTCTCTTCACCAGGAGTTACTTTAGTGTGAATGAAGAAGAATGCATAGCAATTATAAAAATGAGATTGAGAACCAACAACTAGAGCACCAGATTGCAGCAACAAGCAAGAACAAGCAATCAGTGGTTCTCAACTATGAACCTTGATGGTTTTACTCCATGTCTTGCTGTGAGAGCCATATTCCTGTCCTGGGTTCACACATTAACACCAGCCTCATCTTCAAAATCCGCATTATGAAGAGGATTGGGACAGCATGGCATACATGCTCTCTGCTCTGGAAACTGAAGGCTATTTGAGCATTGGTCATTTCAGAGTCAACACTTTGATACCAAGATCCCAGTACTCCACCTGACTCTTCTTAAAAGCATGCTTCACAACGGGGACTTACTATTCAAAGGACAGGATCTGTCCCAGAGAACTCTCCTTTGGCTCCCTCTCCCCACCTACTTCCTCTTTAGTGCCTGTTGTGTCACATTGATTAATCAAGTACTCCTCCTCAGAGAAAATAAAATACCGGAATAAGACTGGAAGGAATACCTTCTCCTGCTAAGAACTGAGGGTATGGATCTCCCTCTCCATCCAGAACTGAACAGCTCCACTTCCAGGTCTACTTCCAGAAAGAACTAAAGCCTCATATGTTTAAGCAGTACGTCATCCTTATGTAATCGCCCGTTATTGGACACCAACTGAACAATCCCCATGTTGCTCCTTTGCTTCTGTGTACCTTTTTGAAACACACCTCCCTCCTTCCCTTCTCTACTCTCAAATGACCAGTCCCCTCTTAATTTCTGGATCCCATTCTGTTTTAAAAGTTGATGATATTTTTCTGTACTTCTTTAACTACACATACCTCTGTGCAGCACTCCATCGCTTTGTAGCTACACATGCACTAGGTAAGACTCCCCACATACATGCATAAGTAAAGTATAACATTAGTTCTTTACAACACATTTATTAGGTATTGTATATATATTTTCTTGGTAGTATTACTTAATAGGACTCTGTTGTCCTATACTACTTTGCCAGGGGGTCATTACATTAATATAATAACCACATTTTATAACTTTCCAGTGTAAGACATTATAAGGGGTGTTGGTATATATAAGGCAAGCCTATTCTCAGGGTCTCATCACATTAATAAAATCAGCTACATGCCATCTTACAATATGATACCATCATTTTAATCACTGGAAACATTGCTACCAGTCGTACGAACCCATTACAATGGTAACCATTCATTGCTCAATATCACTGCTGCCAATAAAGTATTTGAATTCAAAAGAACATTGGTGTTATAGTCTTCCTTTATTTACTACAGGCCACATAATACAGCCAAAGGACCTACAATGAGGAATCCCCACAATCCAGAGCCTGAGAACAAAAGCTCGGCATGGATAGCACTGTGCTAATCATATGCTCAAAAACAATGCTAGAAAAACAGATATTTGAGGTGTGCAGATTAAAGTGTTGCTGGTGTTGTAGATGCGCTCCAATAAGAGCATCTCCCCCACCTAAACTTGAGAACTACCCAAAGTTCGTAGACTTGTTTTGCATATATATATATATATATATATATATATATATATATATATATATATATATATATATATTCAAATAACGTCTCAACTTCTGCATGTAGAGTTACAACGGCACTCCTCTGTGAGTTTGTGTGTCTTTTATTAATAGGCATAGGAATGTTGTCAATACGTTTCGACTGCTCCTGGAAACCTTGTTCACGATATATATATATATATATATACACACATACTCAGTGGCGATCACCACTGTGTAGTTATACGTGAGTCAGTGTCTCCATAGAAGAGTGTTTTTTTGCTTTCTAACTTTTGTGCCATTTAACAAATCTTCATAAAACTTTCCAAAACAAAGTTCATCCACCTCAGTTCATTCCTGGAAAGTTTTGTGGTGATCTATCAAGCAGGGGCTGAGAAAAAGGGGGGTCCTAAAACACAGTTTTCCCTAGGTATTTTCCATAGGAAAAATTAGACAACAATACAGCCAAAATGGTTGAACATTATTACATCAAATTTGGCAGAAAGCTAGATCATTACCCAGAAATTGTACTTTTTGTGATTTGGTCTAAATCTCTTCAGTAGCCTCCGAGATATGTAAGTAAAAAATTTACAGATATATGGACAGTTGATCCAGCAGGATTGCAAATTCAGAAAATGAAGCGATCGGTCTAGATGCCGGAACAACATGGCGCCCGGAGTACGACCTCTCGCTGGTGAAGGCAGGCCTTGGCACATATCCTGGTGCACCGAGGCAGAAGGCATCCAGATGATTGCCATAGGTTAAGAGAGGGCGATTGCCGCAACAATTAGTCCAGAAGCCGTACAACATCAGAATCAGTGTTTCGTGATGGTGAACATGATCAGTAGGGCGGGAAAGATGGCGCCCACTAGCAGGAGCACAACATCGGCCTGTTGAAGCAACTCTCCCCAGTGAGCGGAGGCCTCCAAAACATCACCTCCTCCGGAGGTAATTAGATGGAGACTGGACACTCCGGCAGGCCAGGCAGTGAGGAGCGGGGAGTTCGCCCACTGTGGCGGTCTGCGTGGCAGAGCGGCAGTGCAGGCCAGAAGTGGCCACTGCTGGACCGGTGCACCAGGCAGCAGAACGAGCTCACCTCCATAGTGACCACTCGGATTCTGTATGACCCTCTCTCTGACTTGAGAAGGGGCCTGATCCAACACATCAAAACCCCAGGCACAGACATCACTCTGGTGGGATTCTGGGGTCTCCCAGAAGAACATCAACAGGTGAGTGGAGCGTCCTGTGTTGGCCCCGGCGGGAAACCTGGGAGGTGTGTGGCTCGGGGCAATCCAGATCAGACCGGTCCTGCAGAGGGGACGGCTGAGACCTGCAGCATCTAACTCTGGGACCAGTTCACTGATAGAATATCGACGCCCAAAATATACCCATACACAAATATCGAGTCATAAATATCGAAGTCAAAAAAATAGACATCCTATATTTATAATGGTAATTATAAAAATATCGGAAAGAAATATCGATGTAAAAAATATAGACGTACAAAATATTGAGTTTTTTTATATATATATATATAAAAAATAATGTTAAATATATTAAATAATAAAATTACCTTAAAAAAATTATTTGGATTATTTAATATACATTTTTACAAATATAAGAAATGAATTTAATTTAAAAAAATTGAAACATACGTATATAAAATGTAATATATATATATATATATATATATTTACTTTAAAGCAATTAATAAACTATTAATTTTAATTTATTTTTAAATTTTATAAATATATAAAAATTTACAAATAAATATATATATTTACATACACCTATAACAAAATCTAATAAAAAATAACATTATATTATAAATTAAAACATTAAAATATTTAATAGTCTTTAAATTTAAATTTTGCACTCCATTGAGTGCAACAGTAGGGAAAGTGTTGGACAGCAAAGGGTAAAAATACTATTCCCACTCCAGTGAGTGCAACAGTAGGGAAAGTGTTGGATAGCGGAGGGGTAAAAATTACTATTCCCACTCCAGCGAGTGCAACAGTAGGAAAAGTGTTGGTTAGGGGAGGGGTAAAAATTATTATTCCCACTCCAGTGAGTGCAATAGTAGGGAAAGTGTTGGATAGCGGAGGGGTAAAAATTACTATTCCCACTCCAGTGAGTGCAACAGTATGGAAAGTGTTGGATAGCCGAGGGGTAAAAATTACTATTCCCACTCCAGTGAGTGCAACATTAGGGAAAGTGTTGGATAGCGGAGGGGTAAAAATTACTATTCCCACTCCAGTGAGTGCAACAGTAGGGAAAGTGTTGGATAGCGGAGGGGTAAAAATTACTATTCCCACGCCAGTGAGTGCAACAGTAGGGAAAGTGTTGGTTAGCGGAGGGGTTAAAATTACAATTCCCACTCCAGTGAGTGCAACAGTAGGGAAAGTGCTGGATAGCAGAGGGGTAAAAATTACTATTCCCATTGGAGTCAGTTTGAAATTAAAAACAAACAAAATATCAACTACAACACAAAAGATTTTTAAAAACGAAAAAGAAAACATATATAAAAATATAAAAAATTTACAAAAGATAGAAACATATTATAATGTTAAAAGATCTAACAAATACCTAGAAAGATTTTTCCTTTAAGTTTAAAAATAATTTACAAACAAATAACTATTTTTAATACAAATTATTTATGATCAAAAACATTAATTATTACATAAATGTAATCTTTTTTATTTCCTACCCTATAACACCACACAATTCACAACACACATCTAAATTTAAAAAAATGTACCTCCATAATTACCATAATTAATTATCAATTAAAGAAATGTTATTAATTAAAAAACAAATTAAAACAGATAAAAATGTATTTACTCCCCAAACGTTACCCCTATAAAACCAAAACCCACACACAAAATAAAAATAAACAATTACCATAAATATTTATGAATTGATGAATTAATATTAATGATCAACTAATTATTAATTAATTAAACATAAATTACTTTCCAACCTCTACCCCAATCAACACCACAACCCACACCTAAAAATCATTACACAATTTCCATAACTAATTTTACATTAATAAATTAATATCAATTAAAAACAACTTATTAATTCATTTAAAATAATTTACTTCCCACCCTTTACCACTATAAACCCTACAACTCACATCTTAAATTAATTACACAATTACCATATTTAAATTTTTATTAATTAATTAGCATTAATTAACAAATAATTATTAATTAATTATAAATAAATCACTTCCCACCATATTCCCCTATAAACTCCACCACCCGCTCCTAAAAAAATAACACAATTAACATAATTAATTACCAATTAATTAATTAATAATAATTAACAAGCAATTAATAAATAATTAATAATAAATTAATTCCCACAATTAACACTATGAAATATAAATTAAATAAATATTAATAAATAAAAAATATTAATAAATGAATTATAATTAAATTACTTCCCACCCTATTCCCCTATAAACCCACAACCCACTCCTAAAAAATGACAGTTAACATAATTACCAATTAATTAATTAACAACCAATTAATACATAATTATTAATCAATTAATTCCCACAATTAACACTATAAAATGTAAATTAAATAAATATTAATAAATACAAAATAATAATTAATTTATTATAATTAAATTACTTCCCACCTTATTCCCCTGTAAACCCACAACCCGCTACAGAACTAAAAAACACAAAATTTTATTAAAATAAAATTAATAACTACTAAAAATGTAACACATATATTAAAAAACAAAAGCAATACTTATACAAAAAAATTGTTCACTTACTTTTAAAATACATACTAAAATACATAACACTAATTAAAACGTCGATATTTTAAACAACTATATTTTTGCAAACGATATTAATGACTTCGATATTTTCAAAAACTATATTTCTTACCTGCAAGTCGATATTCTTGACCACGATATTCTTGCTGTCGATATTTCTGCATCACGATATTTCCAACCCGATATTTGTGTATGTCGACATTTCAAACTCGATATTCTGCCTGTGCACCTCTGGGACCATAACCACAGCCCCCGGCTGGACAGTGAAACCCCAGAGAATTACTCTCATGCCTCCATTATCCCCCTGACTCTCTGGGGGTGTGTGACAATGAAATGAAATGAAATGAAATGAAATGAAATTTGTACTTGTAAAGCGCACGGCTACCCCTAACAGCGGTGTCCCGGCGCTGAACGCATACCGCTGTGGAACCCTTCCTGGCTTTTCCCTGTGAAATGTCCACTCCTGGGCACCCCCAAGGTGAAGCCAGGCATCCCAGCGCTGGTGGGGCCGTTGTGGAGATTAAGCAAGCTATTGCCCAGAGTTGCAGAGTGGGACCCATGATTAGAATAGGCACCGAGGCGAGAATTATCAGGTCCGAGGAAATTGAGCCCAAGACCCACCGAGGTGGGAATTGAACCCTGGTCCCAGGCCTGATCTCTGCATCAGGGTCTGCCGCTCTAACCATTGAGCCACACTTCTCCACAATGAGAGAGAACCCCCCCCCATGAACCCATGGAACACTTGAAAAGGCCCGGATGGAATGCCATGGCATGGGCAGCGCATCTGAGGCTGACCATGATGCATGGGAAAAGCCAACCACTAGATGAATATGCCTAGAAGGCAACGAGGAGGCTAGAGGTGGGGACCTGGTGATGGGAGGGGTTTATTCGGAAAAGTAGGACCATTGCCTGACCCCTAAGCCATTACAGAGTTCAGTACAGTGCTAAAATCGGCACTGTGGCGATCGCTGTCCTCTCAATCTGTAACAATATGGAAAATTGAGTGATAGAATCACCACTGTGAAAGCGAAACTTCATGAGGCCCTCATAAAAACCCTGTTGGACGAGGTTCGCCAATTGAAGGCTACCACACTGTTACTACACGTCAGGGTGGTAGACGCAGAAGGCAGATCCCACCGTAATAATGTACGTGCGGAGGGGTCCATTGCGGTAAACGTTACAGAGGAATTTGTAAAATCTTATCTGCCGCCTAATATGTTGTCCCCGCACTTTTTGGTGGAAAGGGCCCACAGGGCTAAACACCCACTTGGGGCGCTGGTAGTCAGGGGGGGATGGGATGGAGGCTAGACCCACCAGGGTTGCGAGACTGGTTCACATAATGAATGCTGGCCACAGCCACAGGATAACACTTTAAGGAGTACTCGGGCTCATTCACCTTGGACGTAGTAACCTGGGAAACCTACAAATCAGTTATAATGGGAAGCATGATATCCTTTGCAGCTGGTATAAAGAAAGAAAGGACAAAACGTTGGAGGAGTTGGAGACTAATATTAGTGGACACGGAGGGGGAGTACACACAAAGGTAGCAACCAGAACTGCTGCACCGCATATCCCTCTTTAGGGACGAATTTAGGTGCGTAGCGAAGGAGGAGGTGTGGTTTCTCTCCAGAGCTAAACAACATAAGTTGTATGACTTAGGTACTAAAGTGGGACAACTACTGGCCTGGCTCATGAGGTGGAAGGAAGGGAGTCATTGAGTAAGACAGATTGTAAAGGAGGGAGGGGCAGTGGCCCAGACAAGGGACAATATCACCTGGCATTCACCATGCACTTGATTAAGCTATACACCCCCGGAGAAGGGGGTCTGAGGGACCTGGGTCTCAAGGACTTTGTCAGGGACCTGCCTACCATGAAACTCCACCAGGATGACATGAGGGAACTTGAGGAAGAAATTAGTGTTGAAGAGATCAATGATGCAATACATCAGCTTAAAAGGAGGAAGACTCCCGGGCCAAATGGCTTTCCCCCAGAATTCTACAGATGTACTGGGAGATTGGTGGGTGGGTATAAGCAGCCAAGAGACAGGATGCTTACTCTATGACCTGAGACTGGCAACCTCATTCATAAAGAGGGCAAACCCCTTGATCGGTGTGCCTCCTACCAGCCAATAACACTCCTGAATACTGAAGTCAAAATACAGGCCAAAATACTGGCTAATCATCTTCTGCAGGGAATTGCTGAACTTATCAGCCCAAGCCAATTGGGATTTATGCAAATGAGTTTGACCTGATACAATTTGCGGCACCTCTTCATCTGCCTAGTTCAGCGGCAGACCCTGGAGGGAGCCCGCCATCTTGATATCTCAGATGCTGAGATGGAATTTCTGTGGCATTCAGCTGTCCTGGAAGAGCTCCAGGGCCTGGAGTGCAGAACACAATGGGGTATGATAGGCATATCTAAACTAGGGGGCATATGAGGACCTCAGGGCCCTTTTATCATTTGTGGATTTAAAGAGTTGGTACGAGCTAGTGGGCTCTTAAATCTATCGATAAAGGCATGTGCAACATGCTCTTGGGGGGTACAGGGGACTTCTATGAGAGGAGGCACAAGAAACTCCACTGGCGGTCAGAATACTGGTGGCCCCCCATACAGACATGCAGTTTCACATATTTATCAGACACTGCTTAACAACTGTTTGCCACTCCTTACAGGCCTACAGGACAGGTGGGAACCAGATCTGGGATGACTGTCGGAAGAAGACTGGGGAGAGGGGCTGTGTTGCCAGAGGGAGGAGGCAATTAGATCCGGTTTCAGACTGGTGCAGCCCAAAATATTGCACGGTCATATTTCACCTGTGATCATCTCCTCCGCTTTGGGAAATTTGGTGATGATAGATACCTGTGGAACTGTGGCCAGAGTGACACATTAGCACATACACTATGGGACTGCCCTAGAATACAGGTATATTGGTTGCGGGTGAGGGGGTGTCTGTCAAGCATGGTGGAAGACGACCTAACAATTACTACACCGCGGGCTTTACTGGGTTTATGGAGTTACCAAACTCTGCCCAAATAAACTACCCTTTTCTGTAATGTGACACTAATGGTGGCAAGTTGGGAAATTTTCAAAATGTGGGGCAGCAAAGAGACTCCAATGATAGTTCAATGGAAAATGGGTGTGTATTGGTTTATGACTGCGGAGCACATGGTCTACAAATCCACAGGCTGCCCTAAGAAATTCAAGATATGGAGGCAATGGCAGGAATACAGAGGGTTGGACTAACATGGACTTGTTGCTATGTCGGCACAAGAACTTTTACTGTGGTCCATGAAAGATGTAGCAAGGAGTCTTGTAACTGTCAAATTGGTTTACTTGTAATTGAATATTCATTAAAAATTAATTTAAAAAATGTAAATAATTGAAGCAATTTGATTGGTCTAAAGTGATTTTTTCCATGGCCGGCTCCCTCCCGTGGTGTTCACGGTCCTGCAGCAGCGAGCAATCAGATTGGCTGGCCGCAACAGGAAACACAATGTTGCAGCTGCCTTTGCAGGACCTGGGGACTCGGTCCTGTGTTCCAAAAATGTAAGTAAAAAATAGATAGTTGGTGGCAGTGTACGGGTACCCTGACCCCTGCCTGATTTTACAGGAACCACATGAGTCCCACAGGACCAAAAAAAAACATTATATGTATATATATATATATATTTTTTTATTTTTTTATTTTGCCTTGCGACAGCTGGATCTCTCCCTAGCATAACATGTTATTACACTTCCATTATACATTAAGGACACGTCCAACTTCTTGTGTAAAAATCAATGGTATACCATGGAAGACTATGTATAGAATGGTAACAATGGATGTAACCTCTTTATGCATATCCATTGATCATGAGCAGGGGATTCATGCATAGCAGTACTGTTTAAGATCATGTCCACTAAACCAGCTCCGGCACATACAGATGATCATCAAGATACTAAGCACGCAATGTATTTGTATTTGACAATGAGGTATACCAGCAGAAACAGGGTGCGTCCATGGGCATCTCCTTCACCCTCACCTATGCAGATTTATTCATGGGGTAGTGAGAGAAGGAGGTGGCCTGGTCAGAAGAACATGAGACATGCATGGATCACGCAAGACTTTTGATAAGAATTATAGATTTTTTTTTTTATATGAGATAATGACAAAGAGATCCTGAAGATGTTCCAGGATAAATTAAACACAAATGCTAACAATATCCAATTGACCAGTACTTGGGATAAGAAGAATATTGAATTCCTAGATGTGGCAATGTATGTAGAAAATAATGCCCTTCATGTGAAAATGTTCAGAAAGGCAACTTAGGCCAAGGCTTTACTACACGCTAAAATTGGACATCCAAAAACTCTAAGGGCCTCATTTATGAGGCCCCTTGTGCAATCGGAACGTCACTTTTTGTGACGTTCCATGGCGAAGGAGCCTGCTCCATATTTACGAGGCAGCACTAAGCCACTTTTTTTGGCTTAATGCTGCCTCATAAATATTGTCCCCTTTAACGCAGGTTTCTGTGTTAAAGGGGAGTGCAATGGGTGTTGCTCGGGGCGTTTCCAACAACATCCATGGCATTTTGACAAAACATTCGCCTCCCCAGGGGAGGCGTAAGGGAGGCACAACGAGGAGAAATATCTTTACTTCTCCGTGTTCTTCCTTTTTCTATGTGTGCTGCATTCTGCAGCACACGTAGAAAAAGGAAAAGCCTCTTGTGATTGTTTTTGTGCAGGAAGGTTTCCCTTCCTGAGCAAAAACAATCATCCCCTCAACGCAGGCACCCTTGCACCATGGTGCAAGGGTGCCTGCGTTGGCGCACAGTAGCCTATTGTGCGCCGGCGCAGGGGAAAAGGACAGGAATGCACGGTATCTCATAGATACGGCACATTCCTGCCCTTTTCTTTTGCCGTAGAGCAGTGCAGCAGGAAGGCCTGCTGTGCTGCCCTACGACAAAAACAGATAAATGAGGCCCTAAAATGGAGTATTCCGTTCAGTCAGCTTCTTGGAGCAAGGAGGGTCTGTTCATCTGACAAAGACATTGAAGTGGAAGCAGTATTAATGATGTTGAGATTCCGTACGAGGGGATACCCTGAAGTGTGCTGCTCAATGCTTATGCCAGAGTGAAGCAAAAGAAAAGAGAAAAAGTATTGTACTAATCAGAAAAAAACAAGGAAAACACAGATATGTGCATATTCTTCATGAATTACATAACTCATCGTCAAAGGATGCGAGAACTGCTGTCAGAGAACTGGAATATTTTAATGCATAATGAAAACATTAAAGATTATGCAGGTAATCACCCACATTTTAACCACAGGGGAACAGTAAATTTAGGAGATCTCTTCACATCAACTCCAAGACTGGACAAGCTTTAAAGTACTCTACGAAAATGGAAGGCAGAAATGTACTGATAAAAGAAAACATCACTTGTGACTTGGAGTTTGTAGTCTATGCCTTGGAATGCAGCTGTATGAAGCAATATGTGGACAGTACAACTAAAAAGGTGAAGGCACACATTCTTCAACATCTTAGAGCAATAATGAATCATGACAATAGCTATACCATAGTCAAACATGTTTGAAACAAATATCAAGGTGGTCCTCGCTGTATAAAATACTATGGCATCAAACATGTGACGATGCATCCACGAGGAGGGGATTGGGAATCCCAGTTAATAAGACAGGAATCCTCTCATATTATAATTGGGAACTGAATACCCTGGGGACATAATTTAGATGCAAAGTTGCATGTACAGTTAAGACTTTCAATAATGAAAAATAAGAATTGGAACATAAAAGATTCTCACTTGCAACAAGAGACAAGGTCACCTGTTATTGGACGATACAAGGGAGCTGCTCTGTCACCATTGTTAATGTGGTTAATGAAATTTAGTACAGAATCATTTGATATCTCAGCATAATGTTTTGGTGTGATGTCATTCTCACGAAGTTTTAGTTTATGACTAGCCATGTCGGAGTGTGTGGTTTATACAATTTTAATTTCTAATTTGAACTAAAGTACTTTACACACTTTCATATTTTGACATGCACTTTACTAGATTGTCAACATCTTGGAGTGCAGGGATTGGATGAGACATATGAAGAGTAGTTGATTAAGCAAGTAGCAGGACCAATATGAAAATTAGAATTACAGTCAGTGACTGATTATGTGTGATTGCACTTACTTTTAATTGACATATTTTCTCTCTGTTTATGAATAAGATGAATACATGCACAACAAACGTTGCTTTAAACCACGAAAGTGTAAATTGTTGGAAAACAGGTTGATTCATAGAATGTATTACTATTTAACAATGGGGTTCTGCAGGATGTACTGTTACTTTAATAGGGAAATGCAATAATAATTGAGTGTGTAAATCAGCAAAAACTAGGATGATTCGTACAATGCGTTATTGTTCAGCCATGTGGTATTGCATGATGCATAGTCACCTTAATGGGCAAGTGCAATGATAACTGGTATATAGGGGATTTGCAGACTAATTTTCCTCCATAATTGTCAGAATAAATTATTATGCAAATCCCCTATATACCAGTTATCACTGTAACAGGGAAGTGCAATAAAGTGTATATGATTAAGATAGTGATGATTTTATTGCTGCACTATCACTGTACTTTAGAAGTGCAATATAAATAGTATAATAAAGCAGCATCGTGAGATTGACAGAGAGAGTATGAATGTATAAACAAAATTGATCTATCAACAGTTGAGAGGAGATATTCATTCAATTATGAGATCAGAATAAAAGTAGAGATACACAGTCATTTTGTGTCAAGGTTATTATTATTATGCATAATGGATTGTTAATTTAATGAGTTTGTGCAATAATGAACGCCAATTTTTGCAATACATCCCTCTGACATTATTATTGATTATTTGATTTTGTTGTGGCTCAATCAAGAATTATATATAAAACAGAGAACTTGTAGAACATTTTGGGGTCGATTCCGATTCGGGCCGGAAAAAGCACCGACCGACTCGGAGCGGGAAATTATACCGACCGACACGTACCTGTGGCGCCCGACACGCCAAGTACGATGCAAGGAGTGCAAAATCCGACCGACACGTACCGAACCCAAGCTGAACGACCGAGCCGCACGGAAAACAGCAATCCGGCCGGAAAAACACGCGAATTGAACCGACCGACACGCACCCGGAACAAATCCGACCGAAACGTACACGCGAACTCCAAACCGCAAAGTACGATGCAAGGCGCGAAAACCACGACCGAGTCGGACGGAGGACAAGCCGTACGACCGACACGCATACAAAACTGAGCCGAAGCAACACAAAACACCGCGACCGACGCGTACGCAGCATAGAAAACTGCACAAACACAGCGTGAACGAAACGGAGAACACCGTACGAGACAAATGCAGGGTCCGACTCGGTCACAAGAACGTTTCCAACATGCACAGACAGTCCAAAGGAAAAATCACACAAAAAAAGGCCAAACAAGCAATTACAAAGCCAATAAATACTGGGGGGTGGGGACAGAGAACAAAGACACACCCACAACTCCACCCATATAAAGGACACAAATCACAACCATGATCCTTTGCAAATGCCATTCCACTGCCAGCACCCAAGAGACAGCAACCACACACCCACAGCTCATCCCTCACACAAGCCACACACCATCAGCACACCAACAAATACCTACCTCACATACACCCAGCAAAACACACACTCACACACCCTCACCTGCACACCAACACACACATCACTCACCATCACCACCCATCACCATGCCCCCAAGAAGAATCACAAGTTCCTAGATTGTGAATTGGAAGTCATGGAAGACGAGATCCTCAGACTAGAGCCACAGCTGTTTGGCACACTGGTCCAACAGACCCCCATCTCCCAGAAAACCAAGATGTGGGAGAGGATCATCAACAGGGTGAATGCACAATCACCATGTCTGCGCACAAAGAGCGACATCCAGAACAGGTGGTATGACGTGCGCAGGAGGGTACGGGACCTGCTCAAGAAAGACTACATCATCAGCCAATACACCGGCAGTGACCCTCCTGCCAAGCCAATATACCTCAGGCCCTGGGAGGAGAAGGTGCGGGCCATCCTTCCGCCAGTGAGCGTATATGGACTAGAGAACATCCCAGAGCCTGGTGAGTACACAACAAATGTACACAATATTCTGCCACAAAACAGACACACATCACTGTCAAGGGGAGAGTCAAACCATGCACTCATAGCAATTACACAGCAACCAGAACAGAATCATCCCAAAATGTGTATGTCAGTCAGATAAACACAACACATGCCATCAAAAAAGTTACATCCAACTGTGCCATCACATGTACAAACACAACTACAACTACAGCTAGGCAGTGGCACAAATAGAACTAACAAACACATCCAGACATATAGCCACCACAACAACACCAACACACAGTGAAGACCACTCAAAGGAAGGAATTCTGTGTATGCTGGCCAAGTCAGTGTAGCCAATAGCATCATGGGAGTCGCAGTCACACATATTGCCCCCCACAACTGTCCCATCAACACCACCATGAACCATGCGCACATCACAGGGAGTGGAGAAGGACTCACAAGATGGCTGACACTGGCAACTGCTGTGGGGAGCACAAGGCCCTGCTGGGAACTGTGCACCAACAAACAGCAGGACACCACTGACTGACATCCTGAGAGACAACTTCCACTCCCTGCAATGCAAGCATGTTCCATGGTGGGATATCTGGCTGGCTGGGTGGGAAGGAGGACTTGCAGCACTGACCATAGTCACAAGCACCTCCCCTCACACCCCCCTCAACACAAACTCCACAGAACCCACCTGGTAGAATGCAATGCCTCACATCCTAACTCAATATCCCACAAAGAACCACCACCCTGGGTTATGTTGTGTGAAGCACAGGGACACTCTTGGGACTTTTAGCCAAACAACTGCCAGGACAACACTCCCAGCCATCCTGTCAGCACAGCCAGCCCACCCCACAGGGAAGCAGAGTCAAAGGAAGGAAGCATGGGCATGCTGGGAAGGGGGTGGAGGCAATAGCATGATGGGAGTCGTAGTCACAGCTCTACATCCCCCACCACATGGCCCAGCAAGCTCACACTCACGCATGCACATCCCACAGAGAGTGGAAAGGCCCATCAAAGATGTCTGACACTGTTGCTGTGTCGTGGGGAGCACAAGGGCATGCTGGGAACTGCACACCAACCAACAGCAGGACACCACTGTCAGCCATCTTGCCATTGCTCACACACCCACACATACTGAACTCCCCACAAAAGCAAGTAAGTTTGGGAATGCTGGCAAGTGGGGTGGAGGCAATAGCATGAAGGGAGTGGCAGTCACAGATATTGGTCACCCTCACAACTGGCCCATCAACACCACCCTGAACCATGCTCACATCACAGGGAGTGGAGAAGGACTCACAAGATGGCTGACACTGGCTACTGCTGTGGGGAGCACAAGGCCCTGCTGGCAACTGTGCACCAACAAACAGCAGGACACCACTGACTGACATCCTGAGAGACAACTTCCACTCCCTGCAATGCAAGCACGTTCCATGGTGGGATATCTGGCTGGCTGGGTGGGAAGGAGGACTTGCAGCACTGACCATAGTCACAAGCACCTCCCCTCACACCCCCTCAACACAAACTCCACAGAACCCACCTGGTAGAATGCAATGCCTCCCATCCTAACTCAAGATCCCACAAAGAACCACCACCCTGGGTTATGTTGTGTGAAGCACAGGGACACTCTTGGGACTTTTAGCCAAACAACTGCCAGGACAATACTCCCAGCCATCCTGTCAGCACAGCCAGCCCACCCCACAGGGAAGCAGAGTCAAAAGGAAGGAAGCATGGGCATGCTGGGAAGGGGGGTGGAGGCAATAGCATGATGGGAGTCGTAGTCACAGCTCTACATCCCCCACCACATGGCCCAGCAAGCTCACACTCACGCATGCACATCCCACAGAGAGTGGAAAGGCCCATCAAAGATGTCTGACACTGTTGCTGTGTCGTGGGGAGCACAAGGGCATGCTGGGAACTGCACACCAACCAACAGCAGGACACCACTGTCAGCCATCTTGCCATTGCTCACACACCCACACATACTGAACTCCCCACAAAAGCAAGTAAGTTTGGGAATGCTGGCAAGTGGGGTGGAGGCAATAGCATGAAGGGAGTGGCAGTCACAGATATTGGTCACCCTCACAACTGGCCCATCAACACCACCCTGAACCATGCTCACATCACAGGGAGTGGAGAAGGACTCACAAGATGGCTGACACTGGCTACTGCTGTGGGGAGCACAAGGCCCTGCTGGCAACTGTGCACCAACAAACAGCAGGACACCACTGACTGACATCCTGAGAGACAACTTCCACTCCCTGCAATGCAAGCACGTTCCATGGTGGGATATCTGGCTGGCTGGGTGGGAAGGAGGACTTGCAGCACTGACCATAGTCACAAGCACCTCCCCTCACACCCCCCTCAACACAAACTCCACAGAACCCACCTGGTAGAATGCAATGCCTCCCATCCTAACTCAAGATCCCACAAAGAACCACCACCCTGGGTTATGTTGTGTGAAGCACAGGGACACTCTTGGGACTTTTAGCCAAACAACTGCCAGGACAACACTCCCAGCCATCCTGTCAGCACAGCCAGCCCACCCCACAGGGAAGCAGAGTCAAAAGGAAGGAAGCATGGGCATGCTGGGAAGGGGTGGAGGCAATAGCATGATGGGAGTAGTAGGCACAGATATTGCTCAGCCTCACAACTGGCCCATCAACACCACCCTGAACCATGCTCACATCACAGGGAGTGGAGAAGGACTCACAAGATGGCTGACACTGGCTACTGCTGTGGGGAGCACAAGGCCCTGCTGGGAACTGCACACCAACCAACAGCAGGACACCACTGTCAGCCATCTTGCCACTGCCCTCACACCCACACACACTGAACTCCCCACAAAAGCAAGTAAGTATGGGAATGCTGGCAAGTGGGGTGGAGGCAATAGCATGATGGGAGTGGCAGTCACTGATATTGGTCACCCCCACAACTGTCCCATCAACACCACCCTGAACCATGCTCACATCACAGGGAGTGGAGAAGGACTCACAAGATGGCTGACACTGGCTACTGCTGTGGGGAGCACAAGGCCCTGCTGGCAACTGCACACCAACCAACAGCAGGACACCACTGTCAGCCATCTTGCTATTGCCCTTACACCCACACACACTGAACTCCCCACAAAAGCAAGTAAGTATGGGAATGCTGGCAAGTGGGGTGGAGGCAATAGCATGATGGGAGTGGCAGTCACTGATATTGGTCACCCCCACAACTGTCCCATCAACACCACCCTGAACCATGCTCACATCACAGGGAGTGGAGAAGGACTCACAAGATGGCTGACACTGGCTACTGCTGTGGGGAGCACAAGGCCCTGCTGGGAACTGCACACCAACCAACAGCAGGACACCACTGTCAGCCATCTTGCCATTGCCCTCACACCCACACACACTGAACTCCCCACAAAAGCAAGTAAGTATGGGAATGCTGGCAAGTGGGGTGGAGGCAATAGCATGATGGGAGTGGCAGTCACTGATATTGGTCACCCCCACAACTGTCCCATCAACACCACCCTGAACCATGCACACATCACAGGGAGTGGAGAAGGACTCACAAGATGGCTGACACTGGCTACTGCTGTGGGGAGCACAAGGCCCTGCTGGCAACTGTGCACCAACAAACAGCAGGACACCACTGACTGACATCCTGAGAGACAACTTCCACTCCCTGCAATGCAAGCACAGTCCATGGTGGGATAACTGACTGGCTGGGTGGGTGGGAAGGAGGGCCGGCTGTCAACCAAACACAACCAATGCAGACCATGTTCACACCCCAACAAATACATAGAAATGCCCAAATAATGCAGGACAATGTGCCACACCAATATCAACCCCTGACTGTGACGACTTAGGACAATGCAATGTACAGGCCGCACCCAGAGGCACAGTCACAACTGTCATGTGTGTCAACCATTGATGCCTGCAGAAACATAACATACATTGTGTGTGTCTCCCAAAAACAGGTGATGATGGGGACACAGCAGCAGACGCTGAGGAGTCCCAGTCCCAGGCTCAAGAGGATGCGGAGCTCACTGGTGTCGTACAGCCTCTGCCCTCCTCGGACGAAGAAGACCAACCTGGCACATCCGGTGCAAGTCTACATGCAGCACCAGCAGGACCACCAGCTGCAGCACCAGCAGGACCACCAGCTGCACCCCCTGCACCCACCCCTCCAACGACTATCAACACAAATACCATCCCTGCCGACATGGACAGAACAAGGAGCAACACCAGCACAGGGACCCTGGACCAACCTGGGGCCATGGACACCACCACCACCACCAACCTCCAAGGTGGACCAGGGTCATCTGTGCGTGCCACTGCACGCACTGCACATGTCAGCAGGGGTGGTGGGAGGGGTGGGAGACAGAGGTCGCTGCTTGCAGAGGTTGCTGGTGTGCATGATGACCCACAACTGGTACGCATAGCTGATGGGTACCAGTCCAGCACCGGAGACCTCAGCCAGGTAGTGGGGCTCCTCAGAGACATGAAACAGCAGCAGGCTGCCCATCATGCCCGCTTGGACTCTCACATGTCCCACGTGGAGTCACACATGTCCCGCGTGGACTCACACATGTCCCGCGTGGAGTCCAAGTGGGATGTTATGTTATGTTATGTTAAGATAACTTGTAGAGCGCACAGCTGCCCCAGCAACGGGGCGTCCCGGCGCTATAGCAAAAGAGAGGCTCAAACTGTGAGTATCCAGGGGAGAGGAGATAAGAAGGGCCAGGAAAGACAAGTAGGACAGAAGAGGGGGAAACCTAGTGAGGGAACAGATGGGTCTTTAGTGCTTTACTGCATGAGATGACGGCGGTGCACAGGGACATTTTACAATGCCTCCGCCAGATGAACAGCAACGAGTCCACACCTCCCTGTGTGCCAACAACATCTGGTGCTGCCCAAACTGCAACTGCCACAGGGAGGAGGATGACTCTGGCGGAGAGTCCCCTGCACCGCAGCAGCCTGTACTTGAGGGCCCCCCAAGAAGAGGGGTCGTCCGAAGAGGGGCAAGTGAGAGGCCGATGGCCAAGCGCAACTCCCAGGAAGCCTGAACCTGTTCTGGATGTTCACCTATGTGCACAGACTGTTCACCCTGTTGACGGCAACACTACTCCCACACATTGCATGGTGAGTACAAGTTGGACCAATGTCTCAGACAACTGTGGCCCCGATACTGGGGATTCTGTCTACCAGGACTTTCAATTCACCTAGGAACTTCTGATTGCAAGATTTATGTACAGCACTACCCATCCTATGCACTATTCACACAAATGTATCACAATAAACACACTAATACACCATACTTGCCTCTGTTGTGATTCCAACGTGGGTGCTGTTATGGGGATGATGAACTGCAAAATTACACTGTGTATGCGAACTGCAACAGCAAGTACAACACAGGCATGTGAGTAAAGGCAACGTGACACATATGAGGGAGACACACCACCAGGGCTACACAACACATACACACCTAGGCCATCTGACTCATTGCCTACACTGATGTTGCCAGGGAAGACGGTGCAATGCACAGACACCACACCCATTCCCAGTTGTAGTCAAGTAGCCCACAGGTGCAGTAAGCAAATGGCAGTCAAATGTGTGACCACAGACAACGCACATCACAAAGTGAAGCACAGATTTATTACACAGTTGCAACATGTCGTAACCACTACAGATGCAAGGTAATCCCACCTGGCAGTGGGCACACAGTCAACAACTGTAGACGGAAGGAAGTCCATGGGTGTGGCGCACATCACCTGTAGGGACACAACAGCTACCACCCTGGAAGTGCAATCACGTCGTCGGTGGACACAGTTGACCAAACGAATCTGAAAGTACCCTGTGAAGGACAGAAATGACACACAGTCAAAAGCAATGGAGTACAGGACAGAACAGCAAAACTCATGCACAATACATGTTACAAGATACCCACCCAGAACCAAGTTAGCATGTCAACACTGTTGGGGAGTACAGCCCACCTGTAAGCACACATCGCAACAAACATCCAGTCAAGTAGCCCATGGACACACTCCAACAGCACCAGAGCACCACCTACACATATCATGCCAACTCACATCATTGACATGACACCTCAGGATACTCACATTCAGCTAAAGAAGTTGGTGATGAGCTGTGTGCGGACATCACCCTCATCATCATCATCATCATCGTCACTGGCATCGTGGTCCAGGCCAGGATCCTCCACAGGTGGCGGATGTTGGTCATTGTCATCCTGGATGAGAGGCAACTCCTTCCGCACTGCCAGGTTGTGGAGCATGCAGCAGACGATGATAATCTTGCACACTTTCGCAGGGGCATATGGGAGGGACCCTCCGGTCTTGTCCAGGCAGCGGAAGCGGCTCTTCAGGAGACCAAATGTCCGCTCAATCACTCTCCTGGTCCGACCATGTGCCTCATTGTAGCGCATCTGGGCTGGTGTCACAGGGTTCCTGAGGGGTGTCAGCAACCACGGCATGTTGGGGTATCCCGAGTCACCTACGGACAGACAAGTGCACATTAGCTGACTTGGAAAAGTGGGCGGAATACTACAGATCAGATCACACACAATGGCACAAAGTCAGTACACACCGACAAGCCAGGCACGCTGGTTCTGCATCTGTGCCATCATCCTGGGGATGCGACTACTCCTCATCACAAAGGCATCGTGTGCTGAACCAGGGAAACGGGCACACACGTGTGTGATGGTCATGTCTGCAAGACACACCACCAGTGCATTGACCGAGTGGTAGTGCTTGCGGTTCCTGTAGGCCTGCTCCTGGGCCTGTGGTGGTACCAAAGCCACATGTGTCCCATCAATGGAGCCAATGACATGCGGCATCCTCCCCAGGGCATAAAAGTCACTCTTCACGTTAGTGAGTCGTCACAGTCTAGGGAAATAGATGTACCGGTTCAGGAATAGCAACATTGCCGCCAAAACATCGCGGAGCACACGGCTCAACATGGTCTGTGACATCCCACCAGCAGTCGCCACAGTATGTTGGAAGGTACCGGTGGCAAAGAAGTGTAGGGCTGCCATCACCTTCACCTTGGGGGTCAGCGCTGCAAATGTGGGGACAACTGCACTGCCAAATCCTCAATCAGCTGCCTGGTGAAGCGGTACCGTCGGATGCTGTCCCGTTCCACCATCGTTGCCAGGTCTGGGAATGGTCGATGGACAGCAGGAGCCCTGCAGTGCAGAGGAGAAGTAAGCAAGATTGTCAGTCACCCCACATATGCGGCATTGAACACACTCAATATCCCAACATACATCATTATGAGGCACAACTACATGAAGTGTGCAGTTCCGTAAGGACATGTATGGTACATACATGGCCAACATCTGTCAACACGGTCCAACAAGTGGCATCAATTAGTCCCAGGTTGGCCCATTGGATATCATGAGGCCGTGTCACAGTTCCCATCTCCTGCTGCCGTGTCACAATCACCCCCCACAGTGACATGTGAGGACAGATGTGCCCCAGGCACCACAGCTCAACGACAGGTACATTCCCAGGGACCCTGTATTGCCACATGGACACTGGCATTACATGGAGTATCATGTATACACCACAGCAAAACAACCATGTCCCCCACAGGTAGTGGTCCCACTTGCCACGGCAGGACAGACATGGACGTCTGTGACACACACACGCACAACATCAAAGTCCATGCACACACAACGTGGATGTGGAGACTGTCTCCCATTGTGCACATGAAATCAGAGACATTGTAAACACTACATGCACACAGACTGTGGAGGACCATCACTATTGTGCCACTGGGACACCCTGGCTCAAACATACCGTCCCACATGGGTCTCACGGGGTATGTGACATGACATACACATACACCACCGTGAAATGTGACCATGGCACATGCACAGATATGAACAGTTGCAAATCACAGTGGTCATGTACACGTAACACCCAGGATCCTGTCCCCATGAACACGTGCACAGCCTGGGGGTGGCTGCCCACAGGTGACACCCACAGGGCAACATGTACACCAACATACACACAATAGGAAATGCAGCCTTACATGCCTTATGATAAAGTTTGGACAGGCTGTCGTGATGTAGGTGTGCCCCTCACTCCCTGGGAGCTATCTGTGGCTGGCATATGTCCATCTGAGACATGCATGGTGACATATGCCAGTCACTTGTACAGTGATGCGTTGAACAGCAATGGACCGATCGGTGCCCCCGACCGGCCCATTGCATTCAATGTGTGCGGGTACGCGTTGTACCCCTGTACGCGTTGATCAGCAATGGACCGATCGGTGCCCCCGGCCGGCCCTTGCATTCAATGTGTGCGGGTACGCGTTGTACCCCTGTACGCGTTGTACTGCAATGGACCGATCGGTGCCCCGGCCGGCCCATTGCATTCAATGTGTGCGGGTACGCGTTGTACCCCTGTACGCGTTGTACTGCAATGGACCGATCGGTGCCCCCGGCCGGCCCATTGCATTCAGTAATGTGCGGGTACAGCGTTGTACCCCTGTACAGCGTTGTACTGCAATGGACCAATCGGTGCCCCGGCCGGCCCATTGCATTCAATGTGTGCGGAGTACGCGTTGTACCCCTGTACGCGTTGTACTGCAATGGACCGATCGGTGCCCCGGCCGGCCCATTGCATTCAATGTGTGCAGGTACAGCGTGGTACCCCTGTACGCGTTGTACTGCAATGGACCGATCGGTGCCCCGGCCGGCCCATTGCATTCAATGTGTCGGGTACGCGTTGTACCCCTGTACGCGTTGATCAGCAATGGACCGATCGGTGCCCCGGCCGGCCCATTGCATTCAATGTGTGCGGGTACGCGTTGTACCCCTGTACGCGTTGTACCGCAATGGACCGATCGGTGCGCACCCATTGACAATGGCCTTGCCTGGCAACGGACGCGTTTTCGAATTTCGAACGAGTCGGTTGCTGGAAATTCAGTTGGTCACCCACAACAATGTTGCAAAATCATGTATGTCATGAAGTTGAAGATTTGAAGGATGCTGTGGGCGTGTATTGGTGCTGCTATTCCATGGATTGTCCAGATTCAGAAGATGCAAACGACTTGGACCTATCACTTTGGACACAAGGGACAGTATCTGCCTCTCCAGCACATATATATTGCTGGCTGTTCCCCTGAGAGCTCACTTGCCTGCACTACATGCTCCAGGACGACATCTGCCACTGCACTGCTGCTGTCTCTGCCCCTCTGGACCCTGCAATGGCACGTACTGTGGAGAGAGCCCCAGCCTTCAGCCTTGAGGAGAACCAGGCCCTGCTGGACAGCCTACTTCCACAGTACAGCAAGCTGTATGGGACACCAGGGGAGCAGGTGAGTGTTCTGTGCACTGCCTTTCTGAATGTGCATATTGTCTGACTAGCAAGGCTGAAAGTCTGCACGCCACTGGCTAGCAGGCTGACTGAGTAGTTGTCACCCCCATAGTGTGTAGTGACATGCACTGGACAGGTATGGTGCAGTGACAGTGCATTTGAACAAGGTTTTACTTCCCATGCAATGATACCATGTAGTGACGTCTGGCAAACTGTCCATGGGCAGCTTTGCACTGCCTGTGTACATCATGTGCCCCTGTGATTGAGACATGTATATACAACTGTGTCATGCACGGATATGTTGCATGTGTAGTAATGGCCTTTTCACTTTGTCATCCTGACAGGTTAATGCCCATCGGAAGCAGGAGATCTGGAAGGACATCGTCCGGGCTGTCCGGTCCTTGGGGGTCTACAAGCGCCGGATCCGCAACTGCCAGAAGAGGTGGCAGGACCTTCGGGGCTGGACCCGGAGGATTGCACGGGTCCAGCTGAAGCTGTCGCCTCCTCGCAGGAGGGGCGGAACATGGACCCTGACCCCCACATGCTCCAGATCCTGGTGGTGGTGTTTCCAGACCTGGATGGGCAGCTGAAGGCCAGACAGCAGCAAGGAGGGGGTGAGTCAAAGACTGCACTGTGAACTCTGTATTACATGCTTTGTGCCCTCCTCTGGCCTGGTTCAACTGCCACAGTACAGCAGTCATGTTGTCCAGGAGCCATGTCCCTCTATTGTGCACTGCCCACTGCTCATCTGATACCCAGGTGTGGCCCTTACATTCAGGGAATTGTGTCACTTGGGACTGTGTCCTTGCAGTTTGCTTCACTAAAGGTGGGGGACAGCATCTGTTTCCCTAACTCTGTTGTGGGCATCATGGGTGGGACCATTGTTCACACAACGCCTGTGTTCGGACATGTAATCTGCGTGTTGCTTTGATATGCGGTCCACTTGCTGAGCTGAGCCACCACATGTGCCTGGGGTATGTGGCACACGCCCATGCAGCGGGTGGGAACAATGTTTGGGCCCTAGGAGTGTGCAGATTACGTGTGTCACACATACATAGCCAGCTATCCACTGTCCAGGGCTCATCCCTCATTCATGTGGGGCAGGACAGTCATGCCTACTCCAGGCCATGCAATGCACTCTGTACTCCCACTCCTGTGTATCAGCTGACACATTATGCGCAGTGATTTGACCCCTCAGGTGTCTGCCTCTGTGTCAGTGTGCTGTGGATTAGTTGCCAGGACTGCTGGGGTGTTTCTTGGTAGGGGCTCAGCATGCCCCTGGAGATGTGACCATAGGAGACGATACTTGTGTGTCACATAGGTGTTTGATCAGCTGCCCGTGCAGACTGGGGTATGCGAATGTGAAGTTCAGGCAGCTGTTCCCCATTCACAGCAGATTGTGAGGGGCTCAGGTTCAGAGGATAGTGTCACAGGTCTCCCATATGTCCAATAGGTATGACCTGGACAGATGAGGGTTAAGATGATGTGTTGTGGGGGG